>JAQFZX010000878.1:0-42056 GCA_034682405.1 Hydroisotoma schaefferi
AGGTTTAAGTGACAAAAATTTCATGACCTTCGGGCGAGGTCAGGTATGGTCATCGTTGGTCCTATTTGGACCTACTCATATGTGTGTTTTATTTATCAACGTCCTTTAAGTAAATTGTAAGCAAAGTTCTCAAGGAAATAAACAAATCAAATGGAGCTACTCCGGGTCAGAGATAAGGACTTCTGCATGTATGTGTGCTATAATTTTTGTTTGCATAACACCTTGTTGGCCTGTGACTTCCCTTTATAAAAAATGCAATGCATATTTTTTGCCATGTCCTAGGTTTTAATAAGTCAGTAAAAATGAGTTATTATTTCTGTCTTGCATCATTACACTGAAGCTCTAGTTAATAACAGTCAGATATTTAATTTTATACCTTCGAACTTGAGATGCTGGTTTGATTAAAGGAAGCTGGAGTTAGTTTTTTCAGGTACTAATTTGACAGTATACAGTTTTATGAATCATAATAATAATAATAATATGGTATTGTACTGCGTATATTAATACGGGTATTAGATATTATATTAATAAGGTATGCACAGTATTCAATAACTTTATTGATTGATAACAAGCCTTAAAGATGAAAAGAACTACGTGCATTTATTTCTATTTGCATATGAGGACCGTTTAATAGCTTATTAATCTCAGTCACAATTTAAGTGAACGTTTAATTAATTAGTTATCAAGATTGAGATGTCCGATTAGATAACAAAGAGCTCCATATTTATAACTCTTTGTATTTATTATTATAATACAGATATTATTTAATGTAGCTATTCATCAAAGCTAAAGAGAGTAAGAGCAGCAGCGGTGCCAAGAACCATTTGTACTCGAGGCGTCCACTATCACACAGAAGTTTTATAGTTTCATTCATTTTTTCTACCCCGCTGTTTTAATAGCTTTATTGAAAGCAAACAGATCTCCAATGATCCGGTTAGTTTAATTATAAACGGCATGTGGAGGCTGTTGTCTTAAACCTAAATTTATTACCAAAATTGTACAAAGACTAATTTAGATTTAGAAAAGAAGCTTGTGTTTTTAACCTCAATTTCAATCACTCAATTTGGCTGTTAAATTTATCCCAGAAGTGACCATTTTCAGGTGGTCATGACTTTTCTGTTTGTATACTAAAGCAATCAAAATCTGCAGTAGCCGGAGTAGTGATAGAAAAGCTGAAGGATCAGAAATGAATGAGTTTTTTATGCATTCAATAAATCAGGTTCACTCTGCGTCTCAACTTTCCTCCATTGTATTCTCCATTTCCATTGTTAAAATATTACCTTACTATTATTCCTATTAACAAATAATAGCAAGTAGATCTTCAAATCGTATTATTATTATTTTATTCAACGATAAAAAACTACTCTGCCAACGAACACATACCTTTTATCCACTGCTTTAAGTATGAGAAACTATAAAGCTATTTAAAACCATCTATCTATCTTGATAACTGCTTGACATGACAAGATCCTTGATCCGTTGTGTGTAAACAAGGATATTGTCTTGTTCTTTTTTCGTTTAGCATAGATTACAACAACGTAAGCACGAAACAGAGATGTAAAGGTAGACATACAACAATTAGTCTTACAATGCCAGGAGTAATGGAGCGTTTAACTTTTTTTTATGCAAGCTTGTGACTCAATTTAATGGGTTAGGTGGATGGATATCTGATAGGGTTTTAATTATTATTGTACCAAAAAAAAACGGACAGACAGACAAGTAGTAGTAGCAGTAGTTAGTAGAATAAACTAATAAAAAAAACTTTGATAATCAAATTTCCGATGACAGATGATGAACGGTCGACCGGTCAAGACCTCGCATTGGCACGTCCCACCTGTTAACTCTAAAAATTCTTTGTCGATCGTCGTTGGAGTCGTGTTCGTGCAGGTTATTTACATACGGAGGACACATTCCTATTTAGAAGCCATATTTATCAAACTGACTTGTTATAATTGCTTGATAGCTTTGTTTTTTCCACAGGAGGATATAAATGAATTAGTATGCCCATAATGTATGTTGTTGACTTTAAGTCAAGAAAATCTAATTGCATAAGCTCGATTCGGCCCACGCCCTGAAGTTTGTCGTGGTATTGGATGTGGTTTTTGTTGGCAAAGGTAACTTATTCTTTAGTTTATTTGCATCCTTCTTTTCTGAATTATGTTCTTTCTGTAATTTTTTATACTAGGTATTTAGTATTAAGTTTTGTTGGTAAAAAACGTAAAGTTATGATTCTTGCTGTCGTTTGTGGATTGCTTTATTAAGATGTGGTTAGTCTTTGAGGTAGGTAGGAGGTAAATAGATAGCTGGCTAAAGGTGTACATTATTTGACGGCTGAGGAATGCCAATTAAACACTTATCGACTTATCTGCTGCTTGAGTATAAATTTAATGCATAGCTTAAAAGCTTGGTCTCTTCAGGATTAACAATGAGGTGAATTTTGCCCAAAAAAACTGATGAGGGTTTGAGAGGTAGAAAAAATCGTCATTAAAGGAAATAGAACGTGTGTCCGTCATAAGAAATATTGCAATAATAAAGTGAGGATAGAATTAAGGTAAAAAAGTGTTATTATGAAAATAATTAAAATCTGGCAGGAGGGATAATTTATAGTAGATTTATCATTGAGTGGCTAAATAGCTTTTTGAATCGGAATTTTGCAAGCTTCAAGACACATTTTTATTTTTCATTATTAAAAAATGTTAATGGTAGTTGCTGGGTTTAGATAGATAGATGGATTACTTGGTCTACAAGAAACTGTCAATTATGTAGATTTATATTTCAAACTATAAAACTAATATTAACTATAGGGTGGATAGGTGTAATTTGATGGTTGGATTTTGGGTTGGGACAAGGTGACAATAGTGAATTGAGACTTCGATGGTAATAATAAGCTCCTTCAGTGCAAGTATGAGAGTTTTGCAAGGTAACAACAATAGTGGTAATATAATTTTGATTGAAATATGTAGACTGAGATTAGGTGACTGAATGCCTACATAAAATTATGATGATGCTGATAATAATACTACAAGAAGGCGAGGATGAGAATGAGAATGCAGAATTTCTTAGTGAGGTGTGAATTAATGGATGCATAGTTTAAAGTTTTTTGACAAGGTATTTTCAGTACTTTCGACATGGTAGGATGGAATTTTAAAAAGTGACATTGGGCTCAGTAGTTAGTGATAAAAATGTTAAATTAGGTCAAAAATCAGTTGAAGTTTTGAAATTCTGAAAATGCTTAAAGATTGAAATTGAAATTGGTAATTTTAACTCTAAAGGGAAATGGTTTAAATCTCAGAGAATCGTTGTTTTTACATTTGTTAAATGCAATACTTAAGATTGACTGATTAAGATGGAAATTGTTCAAATGAAAGAACATGTTTTGTTTTGAACTTGGATAAGTGGATAAAATCTCATTCACACAGTGGAAAAGTGTCAACTGTTGAGTCCAATGATTATAAAGTCTTTCACCATTACATCAGTCCTTCGGTGGGGGGTCTTTTGGCAAGGTACAACAAAAATCTAGTCAAATGTAACGTTTGTACTAATGTTGATGTGACTATTTTCTTCTCGTCTGTATGCCTGCATATCTGCCTAGTCCCTTACCTGTCAGAGGTGAATCCTTAAAGTTAAAGTTGGCAATGCCAATTGAAAAATAAAAATATTAGGCCCAATTTAGGAAGTTTCATCATAAAGTTGTATTCAAAAGTTTCAACTTGTTAGAACAACTGTTTGTTGTGTATCTTAATGTAGCAAGTAAACATTTGGAGTTTCAATTAGCTCGGCATAGCACAAACGAACGACCTTCACCTGGTACGATAAGTAGGTATATCTTAAATCTTGACGTTGTATCAAGTTGATTACTGACCTGAAGTCACAAACTCGAACTTTGCCCTATAAATCAGTATCCCCTATCCAGTTTTATGGATTAAACACGCCTCTACTATTACTATGCAATGCTATCTATTGTATAGTCGGTTGATCATCATAAAACAAATACAATAAATCCTAGAATTATCTCCTAGCCACGTGGAGGTACTTGGCCGTACTTTTACCTTTTAATTGAGATCCTTCTTACCCAATCAAAGTATAGTTAAATTATTATAGATGCATAGGGCTTTTTTAATCAGAACCGCAAATAATATAATCGTAATAAGCAGAGCATTCAATAATTAAAGTGCTAATAAAGAAGTCATTGGTAGTTGATTCCTTTTTTGAGGGGCATAACAAACAAAAAGGATTGTCATATCAGTCATGCTTGACCTGAAAGTTTGAAAGTCACTAGACTAAAGGAGATTCAAAATGTAAAAAGGCTATGGCTGGTTACAAACAACGAACAAATAATGAGCAATGAAGTCTTAAATGTCCATTAAATGAACAGTTCTTCTAGCCATGTCAGAAATAATTGGATGTGATAACTAGAAAAAACGATAAATTAGTAATAATGAAAATTTAGCTGACCAATGATGCGAAGGATGATACTACACCGGTAATAATTATGATATACAACAGCACGAACTATCTTTGAGGATTAGTGAGTAGTAATAGGAATATTAATAGGAATTATAAGTAGTAATCTTATCTAAAAAATGCATCAGGAATAACAATAGAAGCATCTAAGGATAGGGGAGTTTTGCTGTACAAAATTTATTTCTTTAGTGACCTTGCCCTTAGTACGTGATAAAATAAAATGTCTTGATCAATCTATCTTCTTTCTACCTACCTGCCTGCCATTAAAAAGGTCCTGGCTCTTAATAATAATCTAAGTAATGGGCTTTTTGGCTCATTATAATTGGAATAGTTATTTAATGTTGAGTCGCGATTTTTCGACCGTGGTGGAAATGGTCATCAATTCAGTCTCTATGGATGGTCAAGTGAAGCTTCAGTTTAGGCTAGGCCAGGCTGGGTAGTTCTTCTTGTTCTTTTATGGTGAATCCATCATGTCACATATTATGTTAGAAAGGATTAGAGGTCACCGTTCAGGATTTGGGAGAGTAATTGGTGGCTGACCTGTCAGAAAATGTATGGTAGGATTGTAGGATTGTGAGTTGTGGTTTAGGGAAGGAGGATGGGAATTGGGAATTGGGAAATTGGGATGGAATTTAGTTAAGTGAGTTGTAGTAGCTTTTTTATTTATAATTCGTGGAAGTAAGTTTGGAATTTGTAGAAATTACACTTTCGGATGCAGAGAACGATGAATGAAACTGAAAGTAATGTATTTTATAATTGTTGTGTTGTAATTGTAATGATGTTACCTGAACCTAGCTATGGATCATGACTGCATACCTTCAACTAAAAAAACACGTAGAATTTCCAAAAAGCTTTTCTCCACTTTGCTCTGCCAATTCTACTCCACTAAACACCAAAAATAAAGGAAACCTTGTCTGCTTGTTTGTTTAGCTTCTCGATTTACCTGACCTTTGCCGTTTGTAAAGTTGTATCATTTTAATTCTATTCTCTCCTTTTGATTTGTGAACTTCTCTGACGTAAAAGTTCATAAAGTCAGAGAAATAAAATCCACACAGACCTTGCCACTATCCCTGTTTTTTGCAATATTATATTATCCAAGACATACTTTGTAACATTGAGAACATTTTTTATAAGCAGTAATCTAATTCAACTCCAGTTTTATTTCAACGCTTAACTATAAGGCTAGTCGAGGATGCATAAAAAGAAAAGTAAACGACACGAATCGCCGTAGGATGCTTACAATAAAATTATTATTACTATCGGTTAAGGTACTTTATTTGTTGGTATGTGAAATATGTTCTTTTCATTCCACGTGCGTAATGTATCATATATCATAGCAAATCAGCATTGGACATAAACAAAGAAACCCTTTATTTAACTGACCATGAAATTCTATCCAGAAATATTTAATAAAACGTCGTGTTTTTTCCTCTCGATTTTGCATGCAACAATAAGGTATTAGTTACAATAGTTACAGTTACGATTGAAAGGGTTTTTTGCTATTGATATTCATTCAGACATGATTCAGAGAGCTGGAGGTATTTATTGTAAGAGCAATTGTGCAGTGACAGAGATGAACAGTCACAATGAATATTTATTTAAATATGATTGGCAGTTTTAAAGAAGGAATTAAATATGTTGATAAAAAAGGAAAGTGGTCAGCTTGTGATTGCGATTGTCTCATTTCTAATGTTTTTCTGCAACTGTTGTGTTGATGGAGAAGTTGGGAGTTTTTATTGCAAATTTTAATTACCTCGCTGGTCTCAGAAAACAGAAGAAAACTGACCATTGTCATTGGACAAATGATGATTCTGAGATTATTGCAAGAATTAATGAGATTGAGCACGTAATACCACATCTTTAAAAAAGTAACATGTTCATAGTAGGGAGAGGGGTTTGTGGAATATTTAGTTGGATGGGTTAGTTATGATAATGCAATAATTAATCGTTTTTGAAAAGTTTCAAGCAATATATAGGAAACGCTTTTACGAAATGGTAATACCAATGCTAACAGGTTTAAGCACTTCTGCATTGTAATATGGACAATGGTGGGAATTTCTGTTTCCATTGGGATAGAATTATAATATCATAATGAAAATTAGCCTTGTATTACACTTTCGATCATTTCTCAGGGCTTAAAAGCATCTTTTATATTTAAATAATTATGAGACTAACAGATTTGATGTTAATTGAATATAATTCGGTAGGAATCTTCTGCATGTGATGAATTGATGAATGATGTTAAATAATGCACGAAAGCTAGATTAATAAACTTAAGATGTACGTCTAAGAGAGACGTACTTTGAATTACTACACAGCTTAAGTTGCATTAAGACATAAAGTAACTGAAATTCTCTAAAGCAAATTTTACCAAAATATATGTTACACTCCGGAAAAATCCTTTAAAATCAGGTATAGCGTCAAGTTTGCCTTGCCTTGGAAAAAGAGCAAAGTGTAACCAAGAGAGAAGCCACGTACGGTACGAGCGTAAGCGATACTTTCCATCCACAACAACTGAGCTAATACAGAATTAAAAAGGGACACTTAATGCGACCAAAGTCCCAACTATTCCTTCACTTTACTCTATATTATTAATAAGCTTAGACGTTTTACTTATGTTTCAAAAAGTTACCGTTTATTGTTAACATAACTACTGCGACTTATGCGACAGCGAGCAATACGAACGATATCAAAGGGAATTGGTGGCTGGCTCATCCACTTCCTAATGTGGGGAAGGTCAAATAATGAAATATAAAAGGGAAGGCTGCCCTTGTATCGTTTTTATTTAACTTTGGGATTACATCAAACTAGGATGGGATCTTTATCATCGTATTGTCCCTAGTGAGAATCTCCCGTGCGAACTTCTCGTCTTAAATGCTCCTTCTGCATAATATTATGGTATCTGAGCTAGAGTCTTATAAAAGAGTGTAGGTGCTCCCTTTTTTGATGGTCATACAGCGTATTGTAAACTGCAGCAGTTTTACATTGCAGCATAAACCTTTACAGAGGTAGTGTGGAAGGCACATGAATTCATTACGGAATTGCAATCAATGAAAGTGAAACGGTCGGCAGTTGCGGTAGTGTTCTTTTGCAGACTTTGCTCTTGTTTTAATAACTTGGCCCGGAGCTAAAAAGGACTTAATTGATTAGCGGCATCGGTACGGTAATCAATAGTTGATCAATCAGTACCTGTAAAGGAAGTAGTGGGTTTGAACTTGGCTATTATTGCGTGTTGCTCATCCATTGCAATTAGAACTTTAGAGATTCTGGACGGGAGATAGTTAATTGTAGTTTGAAGCTTAAAATGTTGGGTTTTAAAAGTGTCCTAGTCTTGGTGGGTGTGGTTTTGGGGTTTGAAGGGGCATTTGGTGCAACTACAACCTATCAGAGTCACCGGACTACTTCTTTAGATGAGTTGAAATCTATTGATGGACTTGTGTCCAGTGGCTTACCCTTGTTTGGAGAAGGGTTCTTCATTAGTACCGGTGAGTTTTTGTTTTCTAAAAAGTAGGTAATTTTAGGGAAAGTAATCATTGTATTTTTAATTATTAAAAAAATATATATTATGTCTAGATTTAGTCAGTTTTTATTAAGTAAAGCTTTATACAAGTTGACAGGACTGTGAGAAATGGTTAGAATTGATAAAGTTTCAAATTAAACACCCAAAGTCTGACAACCCATTTTCCACATTAAAAATTAAAAATTATTAATATTATTATTCTATACTGATTAGCTAATCCTTAGATTTTTAGCACAGGATTCACACACCATAAACGAAAAACATTTCAACAAATCTAATTTCTAACACGATACAACTAACATGGATGTCCATATTCATACAAATGGATGTACGCGTACATTAACGCGACTTTGTCCCCATATGCCGTTGCATTGCATCGTTCGTTGCCTATCATCCTGTCATACCAGCCAGAAGAGGTTCAATTAGGTTAAATGATTACCCAGTAATTGCCCTAATACTTATCCTAAACACAACTTACACAACTGCCGTGTACAGCAGGGGAACTTTAATACATGTTCGTATATCTTTTATTAGGGTAACATTATCCCTATAAATGACCTCAGCTCAAAGGCAATTGAGCACCTTTACTGAGCATTCTCGTAGTAACTAAAAGTAGTAATCAAAGCGTAGGAAAAGTATGTGACATGGCTGAATGAGTAATTGTGGATAATTACAAGGTAGGTTCTTGTTAGAACTTAATTAAGTAATATTTATGAGACGCACGATTGAGTTACTGCAGATAGGGCTAATGATTTGCGATGCGTGTTTTTTTTGTATGTTTATAGTCTCTTTTTGAACACGAAGTTTAGGGTATCCGTTCTGAAAAAAAATACCCATTAGACCCTTAAGGTTCGGTTATCGTGCTTAGCCTAAATAAAGTATTGTACATGCATAACAGCTATTTTTTATAATTGAGACTTAGTTAGAAAAGACTACATAGTTTTATAACCTATATGGTTGTTTGCATTTTTATAAAAACAATACAATTATTACTAAAGTAATAAATTAATTATTTCCAGCACATGGTCCCGTTCTTGTGAAAGCCAAGAGTGGAGACAATAAGAAGAAACCAGGATTGAACCCAGGATATTACAGGTAAGAAGGGGCAAATTAATTAATTTATGATTTAAGATTTATATTTGTATTAAATATCCCTTAGCTTCAAGTTAACTTTAAGAGGAAGAGCGTAATGATATGGATAAGTATTTACAAGGCACGGTCTTGAATTCTCCAACGGGACAATGGCAATATATTAAAAACAAAATTGATGCATTTTTTTTGAGACAACTGCGGTATGTTCATTACCAAGCTTAAATTATTTTGGAAGTTAACCGTTCAATTAAAATAAGAAAGTCAGTTGATGCAACGCAGCTCTTCAATTTTCTACATCGAAAAATATTAAATTTGGCATAAAACTCATTTAAGAATTCTTTTGCACTAATTAGTAAATCTCGCAGATTTAGATAAGGTAAATCTATAGCAGAATTATATCGGTCTATTTTTGTACCTCGATCAACAAAATTGTGACTATATTATAATTTGGCAAAAGTACTTGTTGCCTTTTTTCATTAAGAAACTGTCATAATTTAATCACAGAAATGGAGAGATTTACTACAGAATTGCACAAAAGACTGCCCATGCATAAAGCTCATAAATAAGGGGCTCATTCATTATTAGTTTGCTTTCCTTGCTGCACTGATCTAGCCCTTATTTTGCATAGAATTGCTGTAAAATATCATTTCTGTTATGCTTGAAAAGATAACTCATTACTAAGATAGCCACCCGGTTTCAAGCAACACCAACTTATTTTAAATGCATAATATTATTATTCACATCAATTACTGTTTAGTTTTGTTTGTACAACTCCTATTAATAAAACCTACGCCTTCATGTCACAATTATTTAGTTCTGACTGCCATCATACTGCAATTGCAAAATAAAAAGAACACCATTAGAGATATAACAGTCTGCGGTCTTGAATTACATTATTTTTCACGCAAGCAGAGACAAGGGACAAGCGAACCAGAGCTTTTTCAACTTGAATAAAAATCGACTACTAAATATATTACTCATTCCTTCCACCAATCTACAAAGATATGTATGAATCTCTTTAGTAGAAAGTTAAAACAAAGGGTATGTACATACACCTGACTACTGCGATGCATCGCTTGACATGATACGGTTTATGATAATCAATTTAATCACTCTCAGTCTCCACAAAGAAGATCATATCAAGGCTTTACAATAACAAATTGATCCTCTTTTGTCTTTTCGTTTTTATCTCAACGCAATGATCAATTTAGTTTTAGGTTTACGTATTTATGCATACTGGTAAAGGATCAAATGGTAGAAATGATTGATTAGCATGATTATCAATTGTTTTCCATTTCAGCACCCTGCCTCGACTAATCCCACAAGGGTATGAGGGAATCGCTGTATCTCATTTTAATCTTGGAACTGCCGTTCCTTCCCAATTACAACAGCAGCAACATCAAGCAATCAGTAACAATAACAATGCGTATAGTAGTAGATTGTCTCATCAAATACAACACCCCTCAGATGCATCTTCTCCATACTCTGGAGCTACTTCGCATTCATCTTCGAATATTTTTTACCAAAGTCAACAAGCCCCTCAGTACCAAAGTTCTCAGGTTCAGTATGAAAATCCACAACCCCAGATCCAGTACCAGAATTCTCAACCCCAACAAATCCAGTACCAAAGCCCCCAACCCCAACCACAACTACAGTACCCAAGATCGCAACCCCAAATCCAATACCGAAGTTCCCAGCCCCAGATCCAGTACCAACAGCAACCATCCCAGTATCAATACCAACCCGAACAGTATCAACAACAGGCGTACCAGCCTGTAGCTGCAGCACAAGCTCAAGAACAATATTTGAGACAAGTTCAGCCGGAAGTAGGACCTCCTCAGCAGCGTCAACAGCGTTTCTTGGCCCAACAACCTAGATCGAGAGCAATCTCCCCCGTGGCTCAGGACTCATTTCAAGTGGACAACCTACTCACCCCCAATAGTGACCATGTGGCAACGTCATACATGAATATGGAGTTTGGACACCAAAGCCTCCCTTCGCAAAGACATCAGAGAAATCCTACTGTAGAGCAGACGCTGGCTTATGAGGACACTTTGCCTGAGAACCTTAAAAACCCTTTTTACAGGTACGTTTTGTGCTTTGCTATTGTATGCAACTTCTGATTTATTGTATTATCTCACCCAGTTAGCTAGTTATGCTTTGGTTTCCTAATTTTGATTTAAAGTGGTTGAAATCAGGGGACAGGGCTTATTCCTTTGGTAGAGGAGTACAGAGTTACTATAAATGTTAAAGAAGCTCGTCCTTCGGCTCTTGACAAGGTATTTGTAGAAAAAAATCTTTCGCAAACATCTTGATCTGTATCATTATTACACGACCAACTTCATTAATGATATGAGCAATGAAGAAGATGGGATGGGATGAAATAATAGCTTTTACGAGACAATACCGTATCAAATTTCAAGATACAATGGAATCTTTATCACCAATGAATATGATGTTTCATTTTATGACAAAAAGGCATCAGCGCTTCGCTATTTGTTTGTTTTATCGGCTTTGGTATGACTTGCCGTTGCTCCATTCCACATGTCTAAAACACGACACAATCGTTAGTTGATGGATTTTGAGTATAAATCAAGCCTAAAAAAATGCATCCATGTTAAAACTGTGGAGGAAAGAATGCTCCTAATTTATTCTACGAAATATAAATTCAGAAAAAAATCCAAAGCAGAAAGTGCTGAATAATGAGACAATTTGTATGAGCTCATCATCGTAATTTTAACTAGAGAGAGAGATGCGACACTCGAACAAGTATGGGACGATCCGACCCAGTTTTAACTAGTAAAGTAAAACAAAACGTCAAAGGTCTATATGCTGGGCTAAGAATTCATCCTCAAAAATTACATAATCAAGATCAGTAGAAAGTAATAGTTAGAATACTTTTCAAGAGCGAATTTAAAATGTGTTATAATATAATCTACAATGCACAAACAGGTCTTATTTCCACTAACAAACTTACTAAAATAGATATAAATAACTCAAACAGTGACGATGAAAATGAAAAGAAATGTACAAAAGTAATGTTGAAAGCCTGACAATTAGGAAAATACTAAGGCTGCCATTGCAAATTAACTTGGTTTTCATTTGCATTTGCCTTTTGGTAGTAAATTGTTAAATTTAGGAGTTACGACACAGTTTGTTTTGTTCGGCACGACATATGTTGCCAATAATATACAAGAATATTTAAGTAACGGACACTGTGTCTACGTAGAGAAAATAATAATGAAAAAATTGTTACTTAAAAAGGGAATAATAATAATGATCTCGCTAATAATCTAATCCTTCTTATTGAAGTTCACCATTCAAGTTTAGGCAGGGCTTTTATATTATCCAAGCAATTTATTCCTTTTCATACTTAGTCCAAAGATAAATCCCTTTTTGATCAAAGAACTACTATACTTCTAATCAAGTTTGCATGCAATTTAAGTCAGTAGCATTATTATTATTATCCTGGGTGTAAAAAATAGAATTATGGGATGAAAGGTTACAAGCAAGGTGAGAAATGGACACAAGTTAAAAACCTCTGCAATTAGAGAACATCATACATGTAAAATAGTCGATGACTTTTTGCCTTGTTTGGAATAAAGCAAAAAATATGCCCAAGGGTTTACTGAATATCCATTAGGACGTCTGTCACTTGTATAATGCTTGCTTGTTGTAATAAATACATATTATAAACGCTTCGACCTCCACCGACGGCTCCCGTGTGTAGCAAAGGAAATCAATAAAGCAATTAGCAATCACCTTTTTGATGGTTATTGTCATGTTTATTAAGTGCACTAATATTGATTGCTTGTTACAGGGACGAACAATTGGCCACAGCTTTAGCCCAAGAGAGCCTTCCTGTCCAGGGAGAAGAGGTCGTAGGGGAATGGGACACTACAAAGATTCAAAAGGCCAAAATTCAAGAGCTTCTTCGAGGAGCAGGATTTATTAACTAAATTAAATAGGACAAAAAAATGAACCTTTTTATGCAGCCAAAAATCAATGCTTATTTTATGTTATTTTATTACTTTTGCAAATTGAAAATGAAAAAAAATTAGAACAAATAATTTTTATGTTCGTGTGCCTGTAAAGCTGTTGTAAGTTAGGAAGGGTTTATGGATCTATGAATAGAGTAATTTACATTATTCTAATTGATCATTGGTTCCTGTTGACTTTGACATTGAATCTTAACGAGCTGCTATGCTGCTGTGGTGAGGCTGTTGTTGAGGTGAATGTAAATTGTGAGTAATTGTGCCTTTAGTTGAAGTTGAAATGAAATCGTAAAGCTGTCCACCCTAACCACTACCAACGTCAATTCAGCCATCCATTCTTGTCATCCTTTGCATTTCATCCCACCACTACAAGAAGATCAACGTCGTCTTGCAATGCAAATCCACCAGAAAAGATGAGATTGAGGATGAGTATCCTGAGAAGATTTGATCTTGAAATAGGCATTTAATTCCAGTTTATTGCTTCATGCTGCATTCATTCATCGAGTTTTACTACTTAGGAATTGTATTTATTGTAAGGCTACTAGTGTGATTTTTATTATGATGGGTCCAAAAATGGAGCTTGTCATGAAGTAAAACGAAGGGAAGAAGATTGAAGTTTAATTTTAATCATGGTGAAATAAAAAAAACTTGAAGGCGATCCTTGACGGTCTTCTTGGGTGTTTATGATAAAAATTGTATAGCAAGTAAGGTTAGGGTAGAAACAGGGATTGTATTGTAAAATGTAAGTGTTTTTTTGTAGGGAGAAGAGCAGAAATAGTGATTGATATCAAGTTAGGAAACCGATGCTTTTTGTAAATTATTTCACTGCATTTTAATGCATGATTTTTTTGTAGTTTCATATCCCCCTACTGAAAATAAGCAAAGAAAGATGCAAAGATTTAGGGGTTTTTTCTAGGATGTACTTTACTTTCTACCTAACGAAAAAAACCCATTTTTACCATTTCGCTACCATTAATTTTAGATTGTCTTTGGTTCGTTTCGTTGATGAGAATCTTTTGTAGGATATATTTTGTGTGTTTCTTTTTTGCTAGGATAGTCCATCAGTTTACTGATCTAAAAGTGTCATATTAGCTATAAATTAGTTACGATATTCCTGTTAATATTAAACAAGTGTAATAAACAGCAGTTTTCTATTGATTTATTGAGTAGGACAGAAAGGTTTTGATGATGCCGAAAAATCTCAACTGTTTCATATATAAAGAATTTGTTTGGACTATGAAAAAGCTATTCAACACAATTATACGGAGAACTGTTTTATGATGAATTTATAGCAAAGGTACTCCCTAATAGAAAAATTTTCTGAACTAAAAAATTAAAGGGTTGTTGAAAAAAAACTTAATTTCAAACACGCTCATTCGTAATTTGTGCAGTGACAGTACAGTGCACAGTTCTATTTCCAACAATTTTTTGCATGAAATGTATTTCCTCCTTAACATACATGGCCATTTTTAACAGTTATTTTATGCAGCATAACTGTTTAAATTTAGAAAGAGACTCTGAAAAAAGCTTCTATACCGGATACATTAAAATGAACATCTACCAAACACTGAAGCACTACACATCTGACTGCATATGAGGTTGGAATTGAACTTTCCATTTACCGCAGCAGTACTGCCCGTTTGGTTTTCTCTTCGGTTATTAAAGTTTAATAATTTTCATTTATTCATTCCAATCCTGAAACTTCATGCCGAATAATAATACAGAAATTGCAAAGCCTTCATTTAAAGCGCAAACGGAATTTGAGCATGAATAATTCACCACTAATCCATATTCCGGATTGCTATTACTTAGTGTTACTGCAACCCAAAAGTCCGTGTATTCTCTTTGTGACCTCGAGCCAGACTGTCCTATTGATCTGATTCCATATTCACATACTTTGCAAATAACCTGTTAAAAATAGAAAACGAATTCGTTTCTTCAGCAAAGTTTAATACACACAAATGAAAATGTCAGACTTATTGCCGAATACAAAGTCATTCCGCAGAACCTCATATTGCAAGCTATATTATCTTTCAGCATAAGCTGAGGCTGAAGCAATGTCAACCTTACAATGATTAGTCATCCATAAATGATCCACTATCAAACGTCATTGAGTTATGGATGGAAGTGTAGAGTAACCCTTAGGGTTAAAGTCAATAATAACGAAGTTGGTCGGGGTAGCTAAAGCTCAAGAATTACGAAATGCCAGGCTCGTTGAATATTCATTTATTTGGGTTGGTGAAGTTAGAGCATTTTGTGGCAGTTTCTATAATTAATGGAGATGAAAGCCTCATCCTAATTGTCTGCTTGTACATAAACTTAATGAAGTTACTTTAAGAAGCACATATCCATGCAATACTTCAGTATATGTATAACATTGAAGAGAAAACGTTGTCCTCTGCTCCAAGAGTCTTATCTTTATCAGTTACTAAATATAAATAGGTACGAAAGCATAGAAAACTCCTGCTCAACAGCACATTGACTTTTGGAGGCTTGTCATTATCATAATAATAGCATCGATGACTCGTTGAATAGGCCACTAAAATAAATGAACTGAATATCTTATGAGCAGGACGTAATATACGTAATTAATTTGCGTTAAGGAAAAGTAGAGTACCCACCTAGATTTGCTATGAAAAACTTTTTAACGGGTTCGTTAACAATGCATTGCTCAAGACATTGCAATGTCTTAAGCTGTTCCAACGGAAATGTTACTTCTTTTGGTTGAAACAAACTTAATATTTTTAGCAATGTATCTTCTCGAACTAACAATCTTCTCTAACATCTTCTAACTTTTTCAGTCTGAATTATATATTCGTAGATAAGGATCAGTCCGTGTATAGCTAGATGAGGCTGAGTGAAAAACAGTTCTAAACGCTCTCGACCTACATGAGCTTCGTGAACATGGATTTATCTATATGCAAGTAGACTTTGAAGCACAAGTTTCGAATACCAATAAGACAACTGATAATACCAATAGAAGAAAGAGACTACCCGAGCATATATTTGGGTAGTGAAGTGAATAGAGAATAACTAAGGTTTGTTTGTCATACGATTTCATTGATTTTAAATATTTTGTTTGTCCCATTGCCATTACTTGCTAGCTGGTCGAGTTTGAGTAAGACTAAATAATAACTGTCTGGATGACGGCGACTGTTGTTATTTATATTTGCAGAATTAACACTTTTAGTTTGTTCGTCCTTCCCTTGAGTTGTTCTATTTCTAATCCTAGATAAGCCTGTTCTAGTAGGATAATTTAATTTAATTTATGCTCAAGCCTGGCTCGACAGATTTTTTTATTCTCTACTAAATGATTAGTGATGTTGTGTAAACTGAGGATTGAGACCTTATTTTACTAGGAGAATTTTGTCAATTCTGACGAGAGCTTTTACAACGGACGCCTAACCGAGCAGTACAAGTAGAGTTTTTCACGATCCAGAAAAAATCTCTAGCTTAATCAAGGGAAGTGGTCTAATTTATTGTGAATCTACTAAAATTGTGAGAAAGGTCAGCGAATCTTTGTTCCGAACTTGCATTCCAAAGTAAGATAGCCTAGCCTAGCCCTAGCCTGATCAAAATTGATTAACTAACATGTCGAGTAAATGAGCGATTTCCACCCGTTGTTTGGAATCGTTACGTCCGCAAGCTGAATTAATGCAACCATTAATTAAGATTTTAGCTTTCATTTAGCGTTTGTCAAAATTATCTACATACACCGGAAGAACGAGTCAAAGGCAAAGCTCATGAAGTAAGATTGGGATTCATTTATATGATATCAATGTCTCTCTGCTCCGTTGATACTTATGGATGGATTATCTTACTCCAGATAAATTACTCTGGTAATAATCTTTAACTTCACTAGCGGTCGGCCGAGTTCCTGGAAAGACGACTGTTAATGTTATTATGTCTAAGAAAACAAGTAGCTGTTTTCTTTAAGATTAGAAAGAGGCTGTGAAGTTACTAATTACTACCTCGTAATCGTAAATGAGATCGGGGGTGCTGATATAACCAAGCGCATGAAATGAATGCGAAGCATGCCGTGTACTGAGTCATTCAAGGATTATTTGAACTAACTCTACCAGCATTTACAAAACTGTTGATTTACCGAGGGAGGCATTCAACTGATAGGATTTGAGACCTTAGATGAATAGCTGGTTGGAGTATGGCTTTTAAAGAACCAAGTTTTGTGGTGAAAATTAAGAATTAACCTAAATGTGCAGCGAACTTTTTGTTTCCTAAAAGCTTCGGTTCCATTTAATTTTATATTTGTTACCCCATAAAGAAAAACCTGACCCCGTTTTGATCCTACTCCCCTGAAACAATGTACACGGACTATTCCCCAAAAAGGAAGCTATCCTTCTCACTACAACAATTGAAGAGATGGATAACTATAAAAGTGGTGATCCTCCTTATCGCTGGGATGTACGTAGCCACACTGGTGTTCCAAAAACTGATAGATAAAGCTTTTGCATACCGCGTTAAAGTTCTCCAGCCCAACTTCTCCTATCCATTGGACGTGGAGAATTTCCCAGACCTTGTTGAAAGATATCGGTAATAATTGGTGTTAGAATTCATTTTAAAAGACCGAAATGGTTTGAAGACTGAGTTATAAAATGACTTTTTGAATTGCAGATCCGGTGACCTGAATATTTCCCCCATAAACCTTAAGTACTCAAATATAGATTTCATTCGAAACGCCATAGCTCCAGAAGACTACAAAGAACCACTGGGCTTCCTAATTGTGGTCAAGTCAGCTACCAGAAACTATGAGAAACGTCAATCAATTAGGAAGACATGGGGGGAGGCATCCTATCTAAACCGTACCTTGTTGTCTGCAAATCTTCCAACCAAACTTGTGTTCATTTGTGGCATTCCTACGGACTTCGTTCACGGGGAAGAACTGTTTCTCAAGGAGGCCAAATACAATGACATAGTTTTAGCAAATTTCAACGATAATTATTTTAACAATACGGTGAAATCAGTATTAGTGCTTAGGTGGGCTGAGACCGAGTTTCCATCATCGTATAAGTTTCTAATCCTGGTTGATGATGACGTTTACCTGGATCTTTATCAGTTGAGAGCGTCTGTAATGTATTTTGCTGGCGAGGGGGAGGGACGGAGAGTTTACAAGGATTTAGATCCAATCACTTTTATCCCGTTGGCGTCTCCAGAACCTACTAAGTTTGACAATGAGGGATATCCTGTTTTATCAAGGGGATTGTACATGGGGAGAGTTTATGTTTCTTCGGAGGCGCAACGAATACAAGTTATGGGAGTAATGGGATTGACTCATGGTAAGAAAGTATTAACTACTTCGTGAATGCATTTAGATAGAAGAATTTTATGATAGGATTTTTTTTCATGCTTTTTTAGGTTTATCCACTTTTAACCGAATTACAAAAACATGATATGAAATTAAAAAATATTTTTTATTATTATTTGCAGGAGGAAAATGGTCCGTCAGTCTGAAGGAGTACCCATTTAATATGTATCCACCGTATATTCCTGGAGCTGGAATGGTTCTTTCGAAAAGAACGGTCTCGGACTTCTATTATGCATCCTTTTTCACTGATCATCTCTGGATTGACGATGTTTACTTTGGAATCTTGGCTTACAAAATGGATATCTATCCCCTGCACAATGGGCATTTTCTGGCCGGCCTGGATGACGCTTTTACGCTGAATTCAACGGGACTAGCAAATGCTATTTTGATCCATGGATTTAGATGTCCAGATCAAATGGTTGCGTTATGGAGAGATACCAACCTTATAAATACTTTACCATCATGCTGTATTCTGGGGTTTGGTTGTTGAGCAAGCTTAACCTGTATCAATGACGAAAAGTAGTTCAGTTGTGTGAAATGTATACTAAATATGACCTGAGTATAACTGTTAATTTCTCTGTGATAATTATATAGTGCAAAAAGACTTGAACTATGAACTTATACTCTGTTAGCATTTTTATGTAGTGTAATTTAACGGCTCAACTAGATGTAGAAAACGTGCCTTTGAAGCTAGAATAGATTCAATTTAGTTGTAATTGTAGCTCGTAGAAATACGCAAAATAATATTTTACAAATGACAAACGGTAGTTTTAAAATTCTTTATTAATTATTAAAAGACTGAAATCACAAACGAGCTTTAGTCAATTTTTCCTCATTTACAAGCAAATACGTGTTTTAATTAATTACTGGTAATGTTACCAGTTTCGCCAATAATACTAATAAAATACAACAATTAGAATAGCAGGAAAAAAGCGGATTTAATAAAATTGGTTAAATTGTTTCCACAAGAGTTGCCAAACTTGCAACTTATTTAAGTTTAAAAGTAGTTAATAGGATCACTGGCTTGCATTGGTCCAATGACTTTGGAAACTGTTGCATTTCCCGATAAGTCCTTGTAGATCTTCGCCTGGAAGACGGTGCCATTGATTTGATATTTCACAAAGTAGTTAGTTCCAGCCACTATTTGGGTCTTGTAGCCCAAGACCTGGATAGGCGAGTCAGAAAACTGCTGCTGGCTAGTAGAGGTTGAATTTCCGCCATCAGAACTTGCCATGAGTGCCATGGTCTGGCTTTTTATTTGGGGTCCAACTCCATTGACCATTTTGGAGACGTCATCTGTAGGGGGCTTCTCATTGTCCGAGACACCTCCGGGCATTGCACCCTAAATTTTAAGGAAGTTAGCATAAAGATCTTCAAAAAGGCACATACTATTTTTGTTAAATAACCAAACTAACATACCAACGAGCTCATTACACAAGCGGATAATAATCCAGCCACTAAAACCACCAAGGAGCTTTGGAACTTCATAGCGTTAGCTTTTGTTCCGAAGAACGTTGTTTCCCAACACCTATTAAAACCCGCAACGGCACGGATTGGATTATTAAAATGACCGACTGACTCGGTGTATCGTATTCTACTAGTACTGACAAGGCAACTCTGGTAGCTAATAAATAGGGTTTTATAGTCGGTAAGATCAGTAAGGTAAGTTAAAGTTTAAAAATGATAAATCAAGTTGACGAGGATCAACCGAACTGGTGCAGCTGCTACTAATTGACAAATAGATTTCTGGCTAATACCACAAGGATAGATGACTATGCAGTGAGGTTTATTACGCTATCTGATGCTGGTCTTGTAATTTTAAAGACTATTAGGAGAATATAAACGATGAAAGTAGAAGTAGACTAGTAAAGCTTACTCATATCGTGGTATAATTAAATTCTGCAGTTTAGTTAAGGAGGAATAAATTATTTAAAAGTATTCTACCTGTGTATTTAAGCTGGCAATGAAGCTATTCTTACCCTATGATGTACAATCGATGCTATCTGTAGTTTGGATGTACAATATTCATGGAACTACGTTGTAGATTTGCTATTACGTTAATTTTAATGTATCCCAGTAGTACCATTAGTTTGGCTTTATTTGAAATGCTAAAGCAAGGTAATGGAAGGAATATAAGGGTAAGTTAATTTGAAACTTATTGTTACTCATGGAAAGATATGTATTCGTACATTTCGTTTTTACATCCTCTTGGCATGATCATTCATGTCCATATCTACATATCCAGTTTGAAAACACAATAGAATTAATTACAGACTGGATTCCAGTCACTGGAAGTCAATTTTTGAAGGATTATTTGCATGCGATTCATTTCAATAGAGAAAGAATGATTTAGATGATTCGGTCGGTGGAAAATAACATACCTATTGTACTGGCAATGGCAAGGTAAGGTT
Source organism: Hydroisotoma schaefferi (assembly GCA_034682405.1). Taxonomy (NCBI): domain Eukaryota; kingdom Metazoa; phylum Arthropoda; class Collembola; order Entomobryomorpha; family Isotomidae; genus Hydroisotoma; species Hydroisotoma schaefferi. The sequence goes on from JAQFZX010000878.1 coordinate 20,806, forward strand.
TGGAGCTGTTTGTGGAGTAACAAAAGGTGAATTTATAGAATCCGGTTGAACGGTTTGAAATTGAAAGGAAAAGGTCATTAGAAATGTAATAAATGCTTACATAGATACGGGTTAGCAAGTGTACGAATTAATTTTGATTTATGAGAGAAATCAACAATCCATCCATTGCCATATAAAATGGAATATGAAGTTAAAAGCAGATAAAAGTTGTTAAAAGTCGAACAATGATAAATATTTGTCGGATAAATAACATCTAGGGTTGACTAGAAGTTAAACTTTCTAACTATATACTAACGAGATGTTAATGTTAATCAAGTTATTACTATTTGTCATTTACAGTACTCCTATAAATCTTAATTAGTAGTTGCGTAAGCCTAGAAGGCTATGCGTTCCTCCATCTTTCTAGCATGAAGCAGATTTATGATCTTTGGATGGATTATTTCTAAGTATAGATTTAAGAATCATTTAAAAACATATTAATCTTTATGTCTTCTTAGATTTGTAGCCAAAATTATTCAATGAAGAACGGTTCATCCTTATACTAACTGCCTTTTATTAACGTACCGTTTAAAAAAGTGCATGCATTATTGTTTACAATTGTACTTCCTCGATCCAATTAAACAGAAACCGGATCTTGTATGTCATACAATTATTTAAAATAACATTTCTCAGTGCAGTCTTAGAAATTGTAGTTGTGGTGGCTGAAATTGAAATTTTGAAAAGTAAAAAAATGGAATTAAAGCAATCTTTAATTCATTTTAATGATCGATCCCTACGGTTTATACCTATCGTCTACTGCGCTACTGGGGATCGAGTCGGTAATGGTCCGTAAGCAACCAAAAATTGGGATGAGGTGCAGACAGTTAGCAATCTAAGGTGGTTTGCGTATCAATCAATCTCCACCCAAGTCACTCTCTCCCGAAAAGTCCCAATTTACTTATTTTGACCCCCTTTCCTCTCCAGTCTCTGCCCTAGTTAAAAGTAAAATGAAACCCTGATTGATGGTGAAATATAGGGCTGTTGTTTCCTATCCCGTCCTCTGCTTTGTGTGGAGACAACGAAGAATAGTATCATTCTAATGATATCCTTGTCATCACAAATTCACCCTAAACCATGCAAATACAAATATAAGTATAACCTCAACATTTCCGGATAAATATTTGGGTTTAAAGGACGCATACAGAAACAGAAACATGGTTTACGTACCTACTATGATTTAGAAACCTTCACGATAAAAATGTGCTGAAGATATTTTAAAAATAATAATATGCAGCAACAAGATTTAATATCGCATAACAAATAAAGCGCAGTTGTCAGTTTTATTTCCTTTAAAAAACGCTTACATCATTCAAACCGTATGGCAACCCAACCGGTTGTGGTAAATTAAATTATATTAAAACATTGTAGTAAAAAATACTTATATCACTTATGGTGCGATCACGTAGTGGGTTGGATTGTTTTATTTTGGTACGCTGGCAGCGTCTGCTGCATCCCCCTTCTCTTCTCAAAAAATGATAGGTGTTACTCAAAACAACTGGCCAGTATGCAAACGTAAGCTCCACCAGTACCCGAACAGTTGTATCTTGTGTTGAGTCCATTAAACTTGCAATTGTTACCTGAAACCAAACAATATTGCAAGTAGTAAAACCTTCCCTCTAGAAAACCATTTGTTGAATTGAAATAAAATATATTTAGCAGTTTAAAAGTAGTTTAAAATGTAATAAACATTTGGCATAATCTCAAGGGTCCATTAAATGCATTACACCACAAAGGTTAGGGAATGGACTTACCTTTATTTTCATTCCCTTGCGGTCTAGCCAGTGGACGGGTGTCCATTGAAATGATTAAACATATGCAGACTAAAAATAAAATCACAACAGTTTTATTTGCATTGATCATTTTAAATCTTTAAAAGTTCTGAATAAATCAGAAGCAGTATGACTGATATAAATCAAGACTTGATAATATGTGGAACAGAAATGGAAACGGATCGATAAAATCTGCTCATCGTTCGTAAGTGCGTAGCTTTGCCATCATATCATCATTGAATGAACCTACTATTCCACGGCTTGTGAGACGTATAATACCTCTTTTTGGTGTTTCTTATTGCAAATACACATGAATTTCTTCTCGAGGGTTCCATCTGAAGAAGGAATCTTTTACCTGGGATTGGTAACAGGCTTTATATGGGCTTTGCAGATGGAAGATTTCCATTTTGCCAATTTTATTGATCCCATCTTCTCTAACAACGTACGTCCTACGAGTTAGGACAGGAGTAGTAGGAGCACTTTAATAATACGATCATAATGATTATTATTCAGATAATTATGATATTGATGATAATGGTCGAAGGGTTGCTGGGGATAGAACTAATAGAAATAGCGAACAATATATTTATTCGTGGTTGTTACGCTGCGCTTTATAAGCACTTGTATTATGCCTTTTTGCTTTGCAGTTGACTTAAAATGCATATAATGTTACTACATTAAATTGTAAAACAAATTCCCAGAGTTATCAGGATCAGGAGTGCTTTTTGTAATGTCGGCTGAAAAGAAAAACGCTTACTGGGGCTACGAAAGTGGTGTACTTGATTTTTTATGCTTATATGACATTGACCTTTTTGTTTACTGAAGTATCCCTTCTTCTTCTAAAATGAATTGAGTAGAATTCTCAGTTATGACTGGTTAAAGTTGACCATATTTTAAAACTCCAATATAGAAATTGTGTGATAATCCATGAAAGCGATGCTTAATACTTGGTCAAAAATTGACCTGAAAATCAGGAGGACGATCCTGAAAAAAGCAGGACGGTCAACGGTAGTCAGTCTATACAGGTTTGATTTTAGTTAACGCATAAGCAGCATAACATAGATAAGAAGAGAAAGATTAAAATTGCCGTTAACTTAGCAAAATTTGATAGAACGAGTCAGTTTGATATTGTTCGTGAGTATTCTAAAGTTTTGGTGACAACGGATTTCGAATTACTCTGATTCTGCCTACATGTTTATTTTTATTTTAGAATTTTTGTAGGAGAGTTACAATTATGGCTACAATGTATGAAAAACAAATAACGTCTACTTCTCTAAGGAGAATTTTTAAGTGGTTTTGTATTTGTTGTAAAAGTATTTTATGCATTGCAGTTTGTACTTATCTATTCCAGTCATCTTCGTGTGTATTGTTATCAAGTATCTGTGTAGAAGATGTGGACGCTATTCGCGCTTTAGAGCGTGGCAATGAACTCCTTTAACGACTGTTAATCAATACGGTGTTGAAAGTAATCTTAGCATTTATGTTCTTTAAATTGCAGGAAAGTTATTACTTGGTACTTAGCCATATTGATATTACATATTTTAACCTAGCCGTGGTAGTTCCAGTGTCCTCTCTAAACCTTAACTCAAATCGGAACCAAAGAATAGAAATATTTACTGTTGCGTCCACCGCTTCCGCTATTCCTAGCTATAATATGGCCACTGCTCCGACATACTACTACCAGAAGGATGGTCGTAAGTTTAACAGATCTTGACATTGTCAATTAGAAAATATGAATGGTTGTGAGTGAATACCATTTGTTTTGTTTCTTCATACGATCAAGTCAGTAATACGTCCTTTCCAACAACAAGCAATACAGTTGATTTGATTGGCATTACTTAGAAGGTGGCATTAAGTATGCCCTATTTATTTAAAAGATGAAATTTAGAAGCGTTTTACAGTCACACTTAAGTCTCGAAAAAAGAGTGGTTAGACTGATTGATGATGATGGTGATAGCACATTTACTTTAACGATACTAAGATGGAAGGGTCGTTGATATTGTCAGTGGAAGGAGGCTCTGATACTAAGTAAAATGATGATGGACCCACCACGCCATTAACATAAAGAGGATTCATGGTCAGTGCCGTGCAATGCTGAATTTTAAGATTTTCTAATTAAATTATCTATACTATTATCAGCTAGATTGGCGTACCTAGTCCTTAAATGTAGTCAATAAAGCTTTAATGAGTTGAGTACTATTTTAGTAAGCTTATGAGCTATGACCATGACTTTGATCATGAAAGACGTACTTTACGTGTGGAATAACATTGCATTGAGTCGTTTTACTATTTTATTTTAGATTAATTATAAAACTGCTACTGGATGGTTGAAGAATGCACGAATATAAAATAATTCATATTGTCTTAACAAATCAGTAACAAATAAATGCTTCAAGCTATTTACAGAAATTCCTGGTAATAGTATATATGTTAGGAAACGTTACTTTGAAAGGCTCGCCCTACAGAAATCATTTTATAATGCTGAAAAAAAATACTCGAAGCAACTTAGAAAGCTATGGGTTTATTAAAACATTGTTGTTAAGTAACATTTATAATATGGCTTACATTTTTTGGGGCCTGTAGAAAAAGTATTTCGTCCTACGAGAAAAAATAAGTTGGTCCTATGGTATTTTTAACATATACTTAATTTAGTTGGGTCTATACTAAATTAAGTTGGACCTATAGAAAAAGTATTTCTGTCTTACAGAATAAGAATCTTAAATACGCATTTATTGTATCACGCATCTTAGTAATTTGTATCGCTTATTTACAAAATAAATGAAACTTATTGTCTCTCTTGATCAACAAGAAGAGATTTTGAGGTCTTGCCTAGTATTTTCCCCGTTGATTATGAGTGTCAAACTTTTTCAGAAAGCAGGCTTTCTCATTTTAAAGTGTTTTGCTGTTTCAGGTTGCTGCCTGAGGTCTGCCTAATGAGGTTTTTAATGAAGCTATAACAGCCTTTAAATTAAAACTTGAATTCATGGCCCCAAATAAAGTATATTCCCCCTTGTACAGTACAGCCCCTTGGAGTCCATCAACTCCTTAAAAGTTCCAGAAGGCTGGATCGTATCTGGCATAATTCTCACGGATTGGAGATTAGACTCAAACAGTATACTGAAAAGGATTATATAAGGTAGCCAAACGACCATCAGAATCATCGTATGATTTTTCGCCAATGGAATGATTTTTTTTCGAAATAAAGAAGGCTGATCGATGCTGCATTTAGCTAGTAAACACAACAAATAGAAACAATACTGCCCAACGTGTTTTTGAGAAAGTTTACCCATGGACTTGTCTATCTTCCCATTATTAGTTCGCAATTTGCGATGAAAGTCTTTGAGAGAGAGCCTTTTTTACAAAGTACAAAGTAATAAGAACGCTAAGAATTGTGATCATGATCAGACTATAAGTTACAGCGATAAAGTCCACTTGTTGCAACCTAACCTGAAACGGTCATTTGACCTAATCCCTCTTCCTGTTATGAAAATCACATCTTGTTGCTACAGAACTTTTGAGTCGGAGATGACCTTAGACCTTGGATATGTCATGCCCATGATCATTGTGATGTCTCCCTTGCAGTCCATCAAGTATTGAACTAAGCCGTCCCAAGATGAGGAGTTATCCTTATTATTAATCTTTTCAACGCCTAAAAACCCAACTACTAACCTCCCTAACTATTAAAGAGGCGTTTAAAGCTTTTGCGACTTCAATATGGGAGATTATTACTCGAGCGATTCCTATTTGAAGTTCTCTTTCTGGTTGTCTCTTGATTTTATCATAGTCGAGTGTCATGACTGTTAAAAATGTTAGCGTTCTTGGGCTACGTGATGAGTTGAGGTGAAGGGATTCTTTACAATTTGAAATAGACGAACTGAACCTACAGCTTACCAGGGAAAATATTAACGTTATGAATAAGTAAAATTTGAGCCACTCTTTCATATTAATTTATTGTTTCACAATCGAAGTATTAAAATGTTTCGGTTTGCTTGCAAGGTATTTTAACCGAAAGTTAGCGTTCATCTGATTACGAGTTGGGCACATCACCGGGTTACTACATTTTGGAGCTTGTAGTTGTTTGGCTAGAATGAAGACATTTAAACAGCCTTAGTCATACAAAACAACATGGATACAACATTTATATTTACATCATTTGTCAGAGCCTAGTAAATTGCTTTCAATTCAAAGTTTATCCAAGAAACTTCATTAAAAGTAGGTGAAGATGGTTAACAAAAACTAATAGTAATGGATAAGATACCATAAAATTTAAAACTGTTCTGCATTTGAGATACTGTACACTAGGCATTTTGACATTTAAAAAAAGGCTCTATACTAAGTAGGTATTTTCACATTCGTAAAAATGTCCCCCCCTGTCCCAAATACGTTCCGTAGCCTCTGATTAAAAGTAATAATTATTGATAACAACCTTTGCAAGAAGGCTAAATTGTTTCAGTTCCAGCAGCATTCCTAACCTAATCTGCTAACATATCTTTTGTATAAGTATATTTTTCAATGTAAAAGCACAATTGGCTAAAATGCCGAACTTTACTGAAAAAAATCTAAAAGTAACTCCCTCAATTTATACTTCTTCTGCTAACAATCATTCTCTCCACTTATTCTACCATTTCTTTAATCATAATAATAATGATAATATCGTCGTCTCATTAGTTGTCAACCTGGCAAAAATATCCCAGACAGACATTAAATGAAATACCATCTTACAACACAGTACTTAAGATAACCTTTTGATAAACCGCAAAATTCTCCTACTAATAATTCAATTAAATTCAATTACCTACACGCATGCAAAAAAAACTAGCTACCCAAGCTACTGTCAGCAAAATAAGTCTGACTCTTTCCACTCTTTAGAAAGAAGTAATTTTGTTGTTCAATTTGCAACTTGTTCGTGCAAAATTACCTGCCATCGTCTTTTGTTGTGGTTCTCATCTTTTACCATTTATTCTCTCCATATTTTCTCAAGTCCCAAGAAAAGAAATGGCATAATAAATAATGTATCTTATCAAAAAGGATGACAAATAGTTTTTCTCCCTCCCATGCTCAACTTCTTACTCTCGGATCCCATCTCCGCTGACCAAAAAGGGACTGCTGGTCGATTCTTGCAACAAAAAGTAATAATGATACTTCTTCCAAGGCCCTAGCATTTGATTAAAAGTATCCGTTTTCCATAGAAAACACGGTAAAAGATTAGTAGTGTGTAGAGAATTAAAAAAGTGTGATTTTATGAAACAGGCTTAAAAGATAATGTTGGGTGTTTATGCATCAAAGTGATTGTATGATGTTATGTATCTCTAATTCCTCTGGTTGAAAACTGCCGATTCGTGAAGAAATTTAGTTCCCACAGATCTTTCAGCATGTAGGTTTAGCTTTAACAACAGCAAAGCTACACAAGTCTTCTGTGTTTACTTGCTGCTAATGGTAGCATAGCTGGGCTAACTGACATTATTCTTGTTCATTGTGTACAATGTTGTGATCACACACTGGTCACGATTTAGGAATCTCCGTCGGTCCGTTTTCGTGTCGTCGTGATATCTTGGATTTAGTGGATTCATTCTATTACATTGTAGTACATAAAGTGGATTTGTTTTATAATGTGGAGGATGAGTAAACACACATTAATACTACCTTAGTACAGTGATGAATCTAACCTTATTTCGCTTCGTTTATTACTAGCAGTCCTTGCCTTTCTCATTTCGTAGGGGTAAACATCTCACTCAACTATTTGATAATTCCTCATGACAAATTACTTTCTTGTGTGAAATTCATCCGTTCGCCCTAAAAGGAGTTTTTTAAGATTCTCTCATGTCTAACTATAGCTTGCATGAAGCTAGGGATGTCGAATAAATTTATCGCTTTATTACTACATTATGTACGTAGATAGGGAAAGGTAGCGTCTTCATCTAAAAACTAAAAACCTTACCAAGCAAGGGCTATTATATGATCTAAAATTCCAATAGTTTATCAGGTTGACGGCGTCAGCTCAAGTGTAACTACTTTCTCTCTGTTGTGTGTGAACCGATGGTTGAATTCCCTGGGAATGAATTCTTGCTTCTTAAAAGGAAACATTTAATGGTTGAATCCCAGAACAAAAGGGCATTTTCTTGCTTACTTATACTTAATGTTGGATTATGTTATTTCTTTCAATAGAGACCTAGAATAAAATGGTCGGCTTAAGATGTATAAAATATAAGGACTTAACCTTGGCGTAGCTTATTCTTGAGAGAAACTAACAACTCTTGCATTCTCATCAGAAGAAACTGTCAAAAGTTTCTCGGCAATTTTTTTCTCCCTGAGACTGAGAAAAAGAGTTGTGATATGATAGGAGTTTTTTAAGTGTTGGGAAAATGAATGAAACCAATTTTAAGGAGGGGAATCGGATTATGATGTGCCATTTTTGGGGGTTTTATCAAGTGCAAGGGACTTGTAATGGAAAGCCGTATATTTAAACCTTTACATCAGAAAACTTCTTTTTTTCAGTGGTTAAACATAACAAATCGCTTAAATTAAACCCATATGTCAAAATATTTTACTTTAAAAGTCAAGGTAGAGAAGTTTGCAAATTTTATTATTGAACACATCACCATAAATAACATATTAACAAACATTTTTGAAGATAAAATATAAAAAAATGTTAGTGTAAGTGTTGAGATGACACGGCTTTAATGAACATAATAGGAATTTATCTGAAAGAAGTAGGAAAGTGTGGGAATAAGATTGTGAGCTTTCCTTCCATAATATTAAGCAAAATCTTCCTCGGTTGACGTTATTACAATATGATGATGATGAAATGATGAATCTCTTGATTCCATTGTTGAATTTAAGTTTTTAAATTACTTCATTGCAATTGTAATTATTGTACTTGGTAAACGGAGGTGGATAAAGGATAAAAATAAAGTTTTTTTTGCTAAAGAAACAGAATATAGCATTACAGTACACAGAATGGCAGCGTTAGCCTTTTCTTGTTTTGTGAAAAGTGCTTAGTTAGTTGATCAAGTGCATGACTCCCTTTGTGGAACTAAAATCCAAAGAAAATAAATTCCACACTATTTTCCCCAATAAAAGTTATCTCTTTTTCTGCTCTTTGTGAAAGAAAAATGAGTTTTAATATTTTATTCATTCAGTATTACTTGTATTAGTACATTAAAATACTATGGACCATACTCTGCCCTTCTTTTACGTGTTGAATTCAATTGAATAGTTGCCTCTCTACCTGTTTAGTTATTCCTCTTTATTCTCTGTATGGGATGGGAAAATTCTGGTTTGGGATTTGGGAATTCTTGCGTTTTTACCCAGTTCACACGGCCAAGGGATTGAGATTTAGCAGGTTCCTTTCTTTCTTAAAAAGCATACTTAATACATAGTACTAGTTTTCATATTGTATCCGTTATGGGAATAGAAGACGATGATTTTTTCTGAACATTTTGCTTAGAAATTATGTAAGGAAATTATTTTCGGATGGCTTTTTAAATAATCTGTGGGATTTTGGTTAGGAATATCCTGTCCAAAAAGCAATGCTTGACAAATGAATTACATTAAATACATGGAACTTTTTATTCCAAGTAATATTTTCTCAAGAATGGCTATGCAAAAGAAAGATACTTCTATTGACAATTTTCTGTTTTTAAATAATTCACAAAGAAACAAGTTGGAAGTTAAATTTGTGTTATTAAATAATTATGTTAAAAATGCACTTCCTAGCTAGCATAAGTAAGATGAGAAGGTTCCATTTGCACGCATCCCTACTTTGTCTATGGTTAATCAAAGTATTTCACAAAATTATACAGATAATTTAATCCCTATCGTCGTGCTAAGAGTGAATGAAAGAATGAATGAAGACCATGTTATCTTCTTATTTACTGTGGACAATGAAACCTCATTTTTTCTGTACATCGTCACTCCATCCGTGCAAATGATCCCTCTGGCTTTGCAGAACTGTCATGTGAACCAAGAATAATCATTCACAAGATCTTTGTCTATCTGAAGATGGAACATGTTGAGTTATAAGAAAGATTTTTTTCCTCAACGTTATTATACTCCTTTTTTAAAGATTAGCTCAATTTTTAACTATAATTTTACACAAAAACCAATCAAGACAAAGTGAAGGCTCAGAGAATGTCAAAGTCTCGTCTCGACTCGACTAAAGTAAAACGGACAGAACCCTGCTGTGTGATTTCTTTGGTAGATTCTAAGGAGAAAAATATATAAAACGAAAGCTTTTGAAGTTACATGGGCAAAGATAGTATAGAAAGAAGACCTAAGAGGAATAACAAAGGGTTCTTTAACCATAAGATTTAAAGTTATCATCATCACTCATTATTACATTACAACAAGGTTTCTTAGCCCCAACTTTCTGTCTGATTAGTTGGGTTTCCATTGCGTAAATACTTACTCCGTTCTCATAAGACATAACTTGAAACTTGTAGCGTTTAAAGTATCACTACTAAAAGTTAAGTGTTGGTGGGGATGTTATGGACCTTGTTTACTCTCGAGCTAATAGTCAACAATTGTAGTGGTTAGTTGTTGGCTTTACACTTAGTTTTAAGTCGAAGAAATGTGCGATATACCTTCTAAAATAGATGGGTTATGATCATGAGAATTGGGCTTTGGTCTAAACGATGAGATCTATTAACACATGAGGATTACTCATTACTCGGAACACACATATTACTCATTCCACCACTACCACTAACTGCTATTAGTCTTAGGTTGTTTCTATTCTTCGGGTTGCTAAAGTAAGTAAAGCAAAGAGTGTAATATGCGGTGGTTTTGGTGAGGTTTCACACAGAGATATTATTATATGGATGGGTACACCCTCAAAAATAGGTTCCCATTGGGCTAGAAAACTTTTGGGGAATGAGACTGAAGACTTAGCCAGGTTCCCATCATCTATCTCATCGGCTAGTCTTGGTCGCCAACTTTGTTTATGTAGTAAATGAACATGTACAAATGGTCTTGGTTGGAATGCCAAACCCAAAAATTATGTATTCTACCGTCTACTCTACGGGTCGGTTGGCCGGGTCCTTCATTTGGTTTGGCTTGGCTGGCGATGGTCACCTCCGAGGAGGCTTTGGGAACAAAGTGATGTTTTCTTAAGATAGTGAATAAATTCATTCATTTGTTTGCCTTTCTTTGTACTGGGCTGATGATGATGATGTGTAAGAAAGACAGAGAAAGAAACTTTAGACAGGTAGGTAAGTTGGCAGGGTAGAACTATTGTAAAAATTATAAATAATGTATGCAAAGTTTTCTTGAGGTTGGGTTTCCTTCTTTGAGATAAATACCTCAGCAGCGTTTCGTTTTATTTCACATCAACAAGGTTAAGGTGATGGGATTGTGGAAAGATGACGATGAGAGAGTTGAAAGCATTTTTGTAGTAAGATGAATAGATATCGGTGGATGATGGTGTAAGAAGATGGATTAGTTTTCGTCCTGTCGAAATAATCTAGTCATCAGTAAACATAAGTAAGAACTAGGGGGTGGGACTGGAAGGAAACCTGAATGAGGGAGGTCTTGAGGGTTTGCCAAGATAAAGTTATTATGAAAAGAATAATCATTAACGACTTTTGCAGAATCCTGGACGCTTCTCGGTAAATCGTGTGTACAAATGTGAAGAACACAAATCAAATTTGTGATGGAAATGTAGTGAAATTCCTTGAACTTATTTCAGAAGCGCTGAGGCTTGAAGAAAAGCTAGTCACAAACAGAACGCAATATACTAAATTAATGTTATATTTTATCCGTCACCTCATCATTCCCACCGAAATCAGCATTCGTTATCCTCATGCACAACGACTGTTTTAGTCTATTTGTATGCTTACGTGGGTAAATGGGACTGTCTCGGCTGCATATTTAATTTTGCATACACTTTAAATTGGAATTTATGTAAATACGTCGTTGGCAAAAGTTTCGTTAACTCATATTTGTGATGCGTTGAGACGTTATTTAAAACAAATATTAATTCTGACTCCGCGTTTTTGGGCTTCAAGAAATGTTTTTGATTTCGTCCTTAAAGAATTTGAAAAATAATCCAGTTTTTTCATGGTATTCAAATACATAGGCAACGTATTGTCTCTCTCGAGAAGGATAGTGACATTTTGACTATGGAGAAACAGTATTAAATTGGCTGAAATGATGAGAATAATAATATCATTACCAATTTTATGGTCGAGACTTCCAAGCAATTGACTCCATCGCAGGATAATCAATATAGAATGGTACCAATCCTTCTGTAAAATTGGAGCAAATGAATGAATGAATGAACTTATAAGCCAACCCAGTCAGACAGACCACAGACTAATCCTTGGGCATGGTTTTTAACATAATCGCATATATTCTGAACAGCCAGATCCTTTCAAGGGAGTACGACTCGACTGAATAGTATTTAAACAAAACTGCAAATCAATTAAACCCTTTCGAACAAGTAAGCTCATTGTTTCAGCCACCGATTATTAATGTCTATACATTCCAAATTCAGATATAACTTTTCAAGAAAGGAGCCGTATTATTTTCGTGTGTGTCAGAAGCTCAAAATTTAGGCAGCCTGAAAGTAAAACTGAAATATATTTATGATCAAGTATCCTACCTATTTTTTCAAACAAAGCTGCCCTCTCTCATGCTGTCAGTATCGTGTATTGTGTTTGCGATACTTAAAACGAAACAAAATTATGCAAATATTATCCGGCCAACATTCATGTCAGATAATCCATTATTGACCATTGCTCACTGATACTGCCGACTGAGATTTCCTCATTTACTTCTATACTTTTGCTTTATTGATACTGCAACAAGGTTGCACGTCAAATAAACCAATTTGTGCCTTTAAAACGGATTGCGATACAAAGTATCATCCTCCCTCCCAACCAACCATTCATACATACAGAAAATAAATGATATTATAGTGCTCTCGCTCATTCAGCTGAAGTTGAATATAATATATGATGATAATAAATCCCGTCAAAATATTTTTCTCACGCTCGCTTGCCCCAAATATTCATTTTTTGCCAGGCCACACAGTTTAGGCAATCTTGCCGCAATAGCAAACCTAACCCTCATTACCTCTGTTGCGTTGCCACCCTAGCCAAGAAGAGACTTGAGATTGAGATAATGAGGAACTCCTTATGATTATGTCATGAAGGAATTCTACCGCAATTAAAATATGCAATTTCAAACCTCCTTAAAAAACCAGCCCTTCCTTCCTGATCGGGTTTTTGAATTATTCAATTGCATTTAGAGAAGACGAAAAAACTGTCACCTCTCTCATAATAATTCGTTATATCTAGATAGTAGTGTATGTAGACCATTACAACCCGGGCTTCAATTTAGCTCTAGAGATAATGCTACGATTTTGAAGTATTGTAAATGAGTTCCTATTAGAGGGGGCTACACTGTACGGTAGTTAGTTACCGACTGCAGAGTTTTAATTCTCATAAAACAAATAAGGAGAGCAACTGTACTGTACATAAATTATAATTATAAAATACTTATTTTTAGTCTACATTTTCCCTCCCCATAGTTAGGATCGGGAACTGTAGAGACAACTTGTTAAAAAAGCATTGGGCTGAGAATAAGGGGAAAAAACAGAAGAAAAAAATCCAAGGAAGACATCGACAACTAATGAATTACATTTTGAAGAATTTAAAGAAGATAAAAAAAACTCTAAAGAAGTTCTATATAAGGAGCTTCAATTACAATTTCTTTCTTGTGGTGTTACTAGTAGATGAATTAATATGAGTATGAATAGTGTAAAAAGTTAGTGGAGGATTGCAAATGAAATGCACAACTTCATTCAAACATATATTTTTGAAAGGGAATTTCTTGTGTGCTAAATCGATAGCTTTTTGTCCCTATGAGAGATTCCATACATGAAATGATCACCCGTATATTGAGCTATAATAGTGCGTTAGTTAGCAATAGAATAGCTACTTTTGTGTAGCTTATGATGATGAGGTTGATGATGATAGTTGCATACAAATAAGAAGTTTGAAAAATAAGGATGAGGCAAGGACGAGTGAGAGGATGATGGTGATGCCGACCGAAGAATAAGAAAAAGAGGACGGGAAGGAAGCCCTTTGGACTTAGAGTGAGAAAGGCCGTGGGAAAAATCTTAAAGAAGAAAAAAAACAAGACTTTTTTCACTTTTTCATTTCATTACATATTTATGCAGTAGACATGGACATAGTTACTTACATGGATATTTTATTATACTTTTGTAACTTGCTTTGCAGACAACTTACTTTACTATATCACCGCTTAGCTTATAGTATCTTTGGTATTATACGGTCGACGAAGAGGAGGATAACATGGAGAGAGTGAGTATTTTCATGACGCTGCTAGTTGATCACTTATTGCAAGGAAGGTTGTAAAAATTTTATCGGAGGAACGAAAACATGAGCTAATATTATGAATGATGGTTATAGTAACGAGTAACGTTTATATAGGTGTGGAATCGTTTTCAGTACTTTAAAAAAATCTAGCAATGCTTAATGGATGAATGGAGAAGGTATCCAAGTAAATAAACTAATTTTATGGATAATTTTTGCATTCCGAAGTTGAGATTTGTGAGAGAAGGGGTCATAATTTCATTAAGTGTTTTGGTGTCTTTTTTCGTCCGTATCTTGTAACAAAATTTGCTGAAAAATAGCGTACGGAAGGTTCTCAGGAATTGAACTTGAAGTTTAAGTTAGAGCGGATACAGTTTAGTTTAGCTAGTGCATGTAATGCATAGGCAAGCTGTGAATGCTGTAATTTAAAATGCAATGAACTTTGTATAGGGTGGCTAACTTACAAGACACTAAGATAAGCAAGGGCGGAATGACAATTAGCAGATAATTTATTTGTTTAAGAATACTTTGGAATGAAATGGAGGTTGTAAAACACAATACTTATACTGTCGTAGTAGTTTACAGAAAAGAAGCGATCGGATTTCATTACGAGGGTTGGTAATAATACGTAGGTGGATCGGGTGTTATTAGAATGAATGTTTTAAATACCATGTTGTTGGCAAAGTTAGCCACATTCATTAAAGTTTATTAATGAAATGGAGACGTTGATAGTTTCAAAAGCACTCGGGGTATAATCATCAGTAAGTAGTAAGAGTTGCGGATTTGATAATATTTTTATTGGTACAAGAATGCAAAATAAAAGGAACCCAACGACGATTGATTTTTAAATTGATAATGGAGTTTAAAAGGTTGCTGGAGAATGTGCCAAACTTTACTATGAAATTTTAATGCCAGTATAGGTAAGAAAAAAACATTCTTATTTAAATAGCTTTTTATTGCAGTCTAAAAGGAGTTTTATTCACGCAATTGCAACTTGCAATAGATACTAAGCAATCCTATGGGAAAAAAGGATCAGCATGCTTTAAACGTAACCTTGGAATGGCTTTATTTGTGCATACACCAGAGTTTATATTAACTTACATGTATACATATACAATGCTTTATCTGGTACATGCACAATGACGGAAAGATCATCCAGGAAGATTGCGAATCAATAAAATTTGTCTTGAGGCTATCCTTCTCCTTACATCCTTTCCCTTCTGCCCATTTTTATTTTTACCTTAACAATTTATATTCAACAGGGTGAGTTCCAAGTTCCAGTTAGGACTTCTTTCCATTTAAGTAAATATTAATTTAACACTGATCGGCCAGCCAGCTAATGTGGCAATACACAGAAGCGCAAACGAATGATTGATTAGACTTGCATAGAATACTGACTTAACTAGGATAATTCCCAAAGCCATCCTGAACAAAATGAACAGAATCTATCAGCAAGAGAAGAAAAGCAGAAAAAGAAGTGTAAGGAAAAAATCCGACCAAGCAATCCAGTCCGGTTTGTAAAAGTGGAATCAAATCAGTTTGATGAGTCTGATATGCATTTATTTATTGTTAGTTACCAGTTCCAGTTTCAGGACCACTTACTAAACTTATGAGTTACTTATTTGACTTGTTGTTGTGGACCTTCTTTTTTACCATACATTTTATTACTCCAGAGTAGCCAGACAACAGAAAAACGTATGGACTGACTGGAACTGAAACGTCAAACCTAAATCCAACATTCTTTCTTTAAATAACAACTATCCATTCACAATATCTTAACTAAACAAAGTCGTATAATTATTAACTCTTTTAAGAACTTTAAAAATGAAATCTCCGAGAGTGGATTCACAGGGCTGGATCAGTATAATCAATAATATTATTATTTTATAGGTTGATAGTGAAGTAGGTAGTTTAGTTTCAGCACGGTTAGGTATTGCTACATTTGTAATCGTATAGAGTATTTGAAGATAAAACTAGAGCTAGGGGATAAATTAAATAGGAAAAGTTAAGACGAAGAATGTAGTGTAATGCATAACTGGTTATTCACCAAGTTTAAAGCGATTATTCTTGGGATTATTTGAGGAGTTTTCTTCGTTACTATAATATACTACTTGGGGCATGTTATTTTTACACAAGAAAGCAACTTTTGAGCATGGCTGTGCTGTGAATGTCAAAAATATAAAAAGGGATCGCATTCCTGGACCTCTTTGTCAAAATCCTTGCTTTATACCTACTGTATGTTCCATGACACTTGGGGCAAAGTAGCTAGATCTGTGGTAGAATAACGTTTGACATTCCATTTGGTCATTTTTAGAAGCTCCCCGTTTTGAAATCCCAGGGACAACTATGGAATAAGAAACCTTTTTTCAGAAGGGTCATATCAAAAAGAAGGGGGAGGTCCCGTTAATGAAAATATGAGACGTAAATTGATTTGCAATTGACCAAGCTGAGGGTAAAGAAGCGAAGAAGATTATTTTTACTACTTACTTTAGACACTCTTGCCTCTTGACCACTTGTTGCTTCACGGGAAAGTTGATGTTGATTGTGTATGGGTAAAGTTTATAATTTATTATCACATTGGACAAGCTTGGGGAATAGATTTCAGGAAAAATATTCTGGTAATCCTAATAATGGTAGTGGCAGTGTTGGCACTTGAGAGATTTTTCAATACGGGATACACAAAAGTGCTTTAACATTGTGGGAAAAAGTTATCGAGAAGGATAAAAATTTTAGGGAGATGATGGGACACCAACAGAGAGAGATATAAGCTCACGATTTTCATGAGATTGAAGATATTTTCTAAATTTCTTTGTAAACTATTGAGGTAATTTTATTTCTTCTCGTGGTCAATCTCCATTCTTGTCGTGAGTCTCGGGTGGATGAGTAAACATCTCTGAACGAAAATGATTACTGGATTGGGCTTCCAGAGGAAATTAAACTGTGTAATTTAAATCATTAACTTTTAATAGTTAGTAAGTAGGGGCTTACAAAAGTTATTGCAGTTAGTACAGCAGTAGTGAGAAATATAGTACTTACTGTCCTGTTCTCATGGATGTACTCTTTTTTTCCTGATCTACGGATTATTAGAAGATTTTAAGTTTGAAGGATCATAGACGGGATTTTACTTAAAGAGTGTGTGTGCTTCTGGTGTTTTAGATTGGGCAATTTATCTTCCTGGCAATTTGTTTTTAAAAACTCAGACAATTTTGTAGCGACCAACTTAGAATAAAAGAGAGGTTTATCTTCACTAATCGAAAACGTACTTATATCGTTTAGAATTTAGGAGAGAAATAAAGGATAAAAAGGTTAAGGGATGAGATGGCATATAATTCTATTTTTGAAAGAAAAATGTTGTTTTCCCTTTCGAAATAATTAAACTCTTTGATCAACAGGTCAATCCTTTTTCACACAAGAAAGACAACCCAAAGATAGTAAAGTATAGTAAACATTCCACAGAGCATTAAGTTTCCAATTTATTTCTTATACTTACGTATTTAGAAAGGAAAAGGCTTTTTAAACGGATTTGAGATGAAAGGCCCTTTTTCAATTTACAAAGGAAAAGATAAGATGCTTGCTGGATGGAGAGATCTAATAATAAAGAAGGGAAATAAGAAGGTTACGAGTTCCCTCCTTAAGATTGGGCAATCTCTTGTTCAAAAAACACCATTTGGCTATTGGGAAATATCTCCTTCTCAATTACATTTACCTGCATTACATACCAGCTTGTTTTGTATTTGAATCCATGCATCCATGTGGTGTGCTGTATCTTTGGGATGCTTGTTCTTCTGCTGTAACTGCACCCTTAATTTCTCCACAAGCTTTTGATAAGTTCTTTGAGGTATTTGGAAAGTGAAAAGGGTCCTCTTTCGTGATTATTTGAGAGGGTGCAAGGTAATGTAAGCAAAAGGAATTCATCGCTAGCTAAATATACGTATCGTATCTGAAGATCTTCGTAAGGAGTCAAATAATAATGTAAATAATATTTATGCGTCTATTTATGTGTACTATCGTTATCGTTTAATTTTATATGATAAAAGCATTCCTTCCATTCATTCTTCAGATGGATGCCAAACGTAAGGAAAATTTATAAATGAGCTTTGAGTATAAAAAACCCGTCAATGCATTAGGGAGGACAGAGATAGTCTTGCATTTCGATTTGGAAATTAAGTACGCAAAAATTTAGCTTTAAGTTGGTTTCTGGTTATAAATGAAAATGTTTACATAATAGTGCAGTTATTGCAGATTAAGGACAAGTACTAGAAGAGAGGAGAGTCACTAAGGACGATTTATTTTTCCTATCTATAATAAATGGAACTCTCAAAAATACCTTAACATGCAATCGTCAACTCAAAGCAACGATTGAATTCTGAGTAGCATTAATTAATTGTTTGGGCGTAATAATTAATTTTTTGAAGTCTTCGAACACCATTTAGAAAGTAGACTTTTTCTGTAGTTTACATGACACGCTGGAATAATTGTAATTTTAGTAGCATAACTTATTGAGAAATAAATAGCTAAATGCACATTTTGGTCATTTCCGCTAACCAAACCAGAGAAGATGAAAGACCATGTTATCTATATAATCTCATGGAAGAATGGGAGATGGGATACACTAGTAGGTGTATTTTTTCCGTTATATTTTGTATATGACAGTCAATATTAGAATTTTCAGAGTTTAAATGGAATTCCTTTGGCATTCTTCTTGATCTTCGGAGGAAAAGGGACCCTTTTCTTCGGGCCTCCTTTTCAACAATTCCCACAACTCAAAAGTGAGGTACAAAGTATTATGAGTATGTGCTTGTTGGAACCTTAAAGTAACTGAAAAGGGAGCTCTTCTTAAGAGTAGCCTTAAGGGATGCTAGTTACCGCATCTGAGCTGAATCTTAAGTGAGCTTGTTTGTATGGCTGTAGATGGTGAGTTAAGTTTTCAAAGTTGAAGAAGGAAGGGGACCCTTTGTCCATAATGTGAATAAAAAGATTGGGGTCTTCAACTGAATAAGTAAGGAAAAGAAAGAAGTTCCCTCTTCAATTTTAATCCTTTTTGAGATCTTGGTGGATCCACCCAAGTTAGAACTCCGTTTAATGTAACAAGAACAACTTGTGTCACTTGTTTGATTTAGTAATGGTAAAAAACTGTGGTTTTGGTAGATATCATCGTAACTGATCTGACTTATTCGAAAAATGCGATACATGCGATAAATTATATAAATGGTATAAATTTCAATCTAAACTTTGAAATATTCTTTTATGCACGTGGTTTCAGAATATACCTCAGTTTTTGAGAAAATATTCAACTTCTTTTAGTTTTGTGTGAGGTTTCACATCTTTTTAGCCCATTCTAGGGCTATATGGTTTGCCGTGTCCGTCCGTCTGTCTGTCCGACCGCGCGAGATCTCAGAGCCTACCTGGCCGATCCGGCTGAAACTTTGCACACAGGTGACAACTGTGCTAACTAGGTGCAGTGCGAAAGTTGACACCGATCGGGTAAGGTGGACCCCCACGGGTTAGTTACCCGTGGGGGTCAAAAACCCCACCGGGTAATTAAATTGCCTAAAAAATATGTTTATACTTTTCCACCAAAATCACAAAAATATAAAAAGTTTGGCCCAAATCGACAGTTTGAAGACCAGTAGGGTTAAAAAAACCCAACTGGGTAGTTAAATGGCCTGAAAAATAATTTTCTACTGTTCCATCAAAATCACCAAAATACTAATGATTTGGCCAAAACAAAGCGACAATTTGAAGACCAGTGGGTGTCAAAAATGCCATCGGGTAAATAAAGACCCTGAAATATGTTTTTAACTTCTCCACCAAAAGAGCAAAAATATAAATAGTACGAAAGGCAGGAATGGGGATGTGGGGTATTACCCCCACGCTGAAAAACAAAGCACGATACGAATCATAAATGTGTTTAATAAAGACAAACCTAAATAAATATTGCGCCAACGCGCCCTGGAATGGGGTCTGCCAGCTGCACCCGGAGGTTTTTAAATCTAGTTTTACCATCTTAATATTATTTTTCGGCTTCTTCGAAAGATAGGAAGACAGCGGCCTTATATTAGAGTGTGTCCAAAACGTGTAAGAAAATTCTAACGAAAGGGACCGTAAATTTAATCAAATAGGTAATTATGTGAATGTTAAAGATTGGAGACCCCAGCGAAGAGACATAGCGAGTGTCTATAAATATCACCAGATCAACTATCATGTAAAAAATCCCTTAATTTTTGGAAGTTCGTGAACAATAATAAGGAGACAATAATGTCTGTCCAGGGGCTTTAATTTATGTCGCATCCAGAAATAATTTACGGGAGTCATACTCCAATCCTTCAATCACGGCATTTCTAATGAAACATGGAAAAAGGATTTTTTTTAACTTCAAAAATACAAAAACCTTCTTAGCTGCTCATGTATGAAGGTAATTAATTCAAAAAGAATCTGTGGGAACTAAAAGGTCAGCTCATCAAAAGAGTAAAAGTCCTACCCTCTTTTCTTTTCGATTAAATGGGACAAAGGACTACCTCTTCTCTTACTGACTGACTTGACTGGTTTAAAAATCTATCTTAAGAATGTTGGTTATAATCCGGTCTTAACTTTTTATGTTAGTACATTTTTATATGATGTGAAAATAGAATAAAAATAGAGTTGAGTTCTCACAATAATAAACTTAACACGGCCAAGAATAAAGAGTCCTGCTGAGGCTGAGATATGAAAACATTCTAGACGAGGATTTTTTAGGTCGTAGTATCTTTCATCCCTAATTTAAAGACAGGTAGTCTCGCCCTTCCCTAAATCTGTCGGGAACCAACTCCCGGTATTCTCTTTTGCATCTGATTCCAAGTGTTATTTATTAAACCACTTAAGCTCAAACTCGATTTCAGAAATGAAAACAGGTTCATATCGTAATCCTAATAGGAAGACGAAGGACGAGGACGAAAGCAAAGAATGCGTAGGGAGATATTCAAGGGATATGTTATGTATAATGAAGTTCAATTTGGGTGATTGTTAATGACCTTTTTTTATTAAAAATCGCTGTATCCTAGAGAGTGAATTAATTTTAGAACGCAGAGAAGAAGGTTGAGATGGGTGGATTTTATTAGGAACAAAT
>JAQFZX010000879.1:0-42033 GCA_034682405.1 Hydroisotoma schaefferi
ACTTCAGCCACAACCACAGCCAACAAATTAGCTGCAAGTTTTAAATTAACAAGGAATAAAGATCTTCTGTTACTATTCATTCCTCATTATAAAGGTATAAATTCATATTGACTAAGATTACGTTACAAATTAAATAATCAAACGCACTCTGAATCGATTTACCACTAAATGCTCGTCTAAATCTAAGTCTAAAAAACATCGTAAGAGTAATAAAAACATCTCATCATCAATTTCTTAACGAAGAGTTTAAATAACTTCGGTTCGTTCTGGTCCATGAACAGGCCAAGTTCGCAGCAATAATGTTGTAGTTTACTATCGTTATGATAACATTTAGAGCAGAACGATAGAACAAACTTGTTAGTTCTTTTTACAACAAAGTAGCTGCAAACTGTTTTTGAACTCTGCCTGGTTCGTATTGCAATAATGTACGTAACGTACTATGATGATGATTGACGAATGTCCGATAACATAATCCATCTTAATCGGGATTACATTTCATATATTTATAAGACTGAAATATAATTCATTTGAAATATGCTTCATAATAATAAAAGTTGAACCATGTCCTTAAAATTGTATCAGATCAAATTATTTTCCTACCCTTCAAATATAACTTTTTTTTACTGAGAATGCGAATAAGCGTGTGTGGAATTTAACTAATCTGTCCTTCGATCCATCTTGTCATGCCTTTATGTTGGACGATGCTACGCTAAATTGCATCCTTTGTGTGACCATTTATGAAAGAAATGAAATAACATAACGTTAAAAAAGTTTCAGAACATGGGCAATCTCAACAATGGATGCGTGATTTTCCATAAGAAAGTTGAAGCACAGAATTTGTCCATCCTTGATACGACAAGACATATTATTACTACCAAAACTTCTAAGACGTTGAGAACAAGAACGATGAGATCGCCTTTATAATCTTTTTCATTAGCAACCCATCCATATGAATCTACTTTAGGGAATTTTTGGAACAGAAGTTACTTTAGTAAGAATGTGGGTAAAACACATATTTACCTAAAGAATGTTTCTCTTCTTATGTTCGGTCAGATTAAATTATCCATCTGATTCCGAACCATGGAATTCCATATGAAGCTCACGGCTCTACTTGGCCAACAATTTTGGTAAAACAAGGTGAGGCCCCTGTTTTAAACTACAAGGGGGCCATTTTTATGCTTCTAATGTATTCTCCCATAACTGAATAAAATTTAGCCAAGGACAAAGATTCAGAAAAGATCATGCAATCGGCTTAGAATTCAAAGCAGCAATGCTATGCTGGTACATATTCGGGGAGGACAGTTGTTAAAATGGAAAATGATGGACAATGGTCTGGTTTAAAATGAAAAGGAGTGGTGGTGGAAGGATCTTTTGCATTATGAATGAATCGGTCACCCTGACTTTCCAAGCATGTCACACCCAATTCCTTTTTTATTTAATGCGACCCTTTTATTTATTTTTTATCAGCTTTTTCCTATTCCCCTTTTCCACTTTCCATCTACTCCTACTCCTAATTTATTGTATTGTACATGGGAAATAGTTTCAAAAGACTGTTCTATGACAGTTTCTCCGAAAGGACAAAGGGCAGCATATAAATAAAGCGTCTGACTGATGAGGACAGATAGATTGGGAACAATAAGCGATGTAAATTTAAAATCTAACGACATCCAGAATATTTAAAAGACGAAATTCCTTCAGGAAAAAGGGTCCTAGGCAGGGGTTGAAAATCCCAAGGAAATTGTTAAGTGAATGTTGAAAAAGAAACAAAATTGATCGAGAGTGACCAGAGAAAGAAAAAGTATAAGATGGTTATTTTATCTTACTAACTGAGTATTGTAGTGTAACAATGATTCATCAGATCACATATGGCATACATATTTATGTGGATGTTCTTCAGAGTTCAGACTTTCTGAAACTTCGAGTTTTTACGATTATGAATAAGTTAGTTTTTAGACCCAAAAATTCCTTCAAAAGGACAAGAAACGAAGGCTGATGTTGGCTGTAAGAATTAATATGAATACAGTTTCAGAATAAGAATTAAAGAAATAGAAATAGAAAACGAAAGTCGATACACAATTATTGTTACTTTGGAATATTACGGTCAAGACAATAGATAAGGATTTTGGAAGTTGGAACAATAATGTTTTCGTAAAGTTTTATTTATTTAATTAAAAATACATCTGATCACAATATCGGACAGTCATGTCTAGAAAATGTTTTGACAGCGAGTCATATACTGAATCCCAACTTTTAGACAGGAAGTACCCTCCTGCTGTGTTCATCAATTTTTAATCAGAAACATCAAAACAGAAAAGGAATTTCAACGGAACTTATTACCATAAAAGATTAACACAACCTCTTTAAAATAATAAGTCGCATGCATAAATAAATGCGCAAAAAACGGACACATATCCCACATCCTGATAAATCAGGCTCAGAGTACTTCCTAACCTACGATAGGAGATCTTTCTATGAACGCACGAATACATGTACAAGAAAGCATCTTTCGGTATCCCATTTCTGCCATCAACTAACTACTATACTTCGCAAGAATACAAATTAGGGTGATCAATTGGTGTCCAATTGTTTCTTCAATTTACAATTTAGTACCTATAGCCATAGATGTAGTAGTGACTGTGATCTGATCAGTAACTACCTGATGTTAGGTTACCAAAAATGAACATTTGTAAATATCAGTTATAAAAACATCATTGAATTCTCATAATTAGGAGAATTTGACTAATTGATTTTCGCATCAAATTAATTGCTTCCTTTTTATCTATATAGGATGGAAAGAATGCTTTTTGTTTTCAAGTCGTGGTCAGGTCATGCATAAAAGTATCATTTAATTTGGAACAAGCAGTTTTTTTATCGAAGCATTAGTAGATACAACGAAGTAGATTATTGCAACTGTAATGAATAGAACGGAAGTTGTCAATCGAATTTTTTAACAGAAGAATGAATGCTTGGTTTTGTGACTGCACAAGCTAACATGAAAAAACATTGCTACTACTGCGTATTTGTGAATGGCTTACTGATTGATTAGTCCTCATTCACTTCACTTCATTCATTACTTGTCGAGAATCAAGCACTTGAAGTGGCAGTCTAGTATTCTTGTTTCGCAATCAATGAGTTGGTTCTTTAATCAAATAAATCGATTTCAATGCAGTTTGACAGGGGCTCGAAAATGAAAGGGAATCGTGGTTACTTTATTTTACAGTTTCTATACTTGTTCAACTTGATTTATTTATCTTTAACCAATTATATTGTTACTGTACACATGTTCTCGTTCAATTAAGCAGTTAATTGATTTGGAGTTTTAAAATGTTTATTTCATTGTTATATCGTGTTTCTTTTTCCTTGTGAATGTGGGCAGGCAATCAAGATTGTCTACTTTTTAATCCTCGCCAACAAACAACAGACTTAAGACAGCCATTTGGAATTAAAAATTTCGAAAAATTAATTTTAAATCATCAACATGATAAAGAATTCATTTAGAACAGTATATCATACCTAGACATCACAAGCTGCAGTTAATTAAAAAGGAAGCAGATAGGCTAACACGTTTTAACAAGCCCCACTCTTAATTAGAAATGTGACATCAAAATTAAACACATCTGGACATGGCCTATTGTAGTATGGAACGCTGAATTGTACCGTTGCTTAGTATTTCATGATAGGAAACGGTCTAAAATTATGAAAATATGATGCAAGTCGCGAGGCATTGAAACGAATTTGAAATTCAGTTCTACCACTTCCCTGTTCAGTATGCAATGCATAAATACATGTACAATGTCCATTGGCATTAGTTTTAGCAGAGGCATTCTCCAACTTAAACCCACTCGTGTACATGTTATTTAGTATGAAATGCTTGCTGCATAATTCATCCTATCCTTGCCAGTGCCAAAAGATCATATTGCAGATCTGCAGAAAATAGAAGTGGAATGAAACTGCGAGCTCAAGATAATTTGATCTTGGGTTTTCTGAGAAAATAACTTCCACCAAGAAACACACTAATTGGAGACAGTTGCGAATTTACTCATATGAAAATAACTGCTGCGGTTTAAATACAAGCCGTTTGTCCTTTTCCATTATGCTAAAGCACAATTTGGACAAGGGAAAATATTCCCAGTTTAAATTTCTGGTCGGAATGAGCTTGAATAAAATTTAAACTCAGGTTTTGAATTAACTAGAATGCTTAAATTAGCATTTGATAACTTTTTCCTGTCTTTTGTGCTGTTTAAGGAAATCTATCTTTATTAAAATAAGAAAGCCTGTGTGCTTCTTTGGCGGAAAAAAGTTAACATTTGTGAAATTGTGTTTCTTTTACTGCCAAATTTACTCATCCTTGCCGTGCTGAGTTGTTTTATGATAATTGTAATAGTCTCATGTGACTTTGTACAATACTAACTAAAAGTAATAGTTTTCTCAATTCTCGTAATGTTCGTCTGCGTCATAGATTCATGTTTCGACGGTAAATTTAGCGTAATTTTACTATATCCTAACGTTATGATAATGAAAGACTGGAGAGATTTTTAAAACCTTCTTCTTTCAAGTTACCCTTTAATGACATTTAATTGTAAGATTGTATTCAGCTCCCCTGCTCTTTCTCTAACAAATAAAACGTCACCGTCCTACATATCCTGTGTTTTTGTATCATATCTTTGTATTAAACTGTATGTGCACTTGCAAGTCTGGTCATAGTTAGTATGCTCGGTAAAAACGCGTTATAAATTAAACACTATTGTACAAAATTGAAAATGTTATTGTTATTCCGGTCTAAAGTTTTCACGTGGAAGAAACTGTCAACGACTAATTTAAGGTTAATTATTTCTAGCGATAAAAGGCTGAAGTCAAAACTCTGTAAAAATGTATGCGGTATTATGACAATTAAAACAAATGAAAGGTTCTCTCTTGAGTTTTTATATTGATTTTGAGTGTCTTAGATTCGATATTTAAAAAATCAGGAATACGTTCTCGACATCCCTGTGTAGTCCCTCGTTTTTAAATGCATGAAGCTTGCGGAGTACATCCTTAAAATAAAGGGCTCGGGTTGGGTAGGTATTAGAAATGGAATGCCCGTTCTAAGACCTGTGCAAAAATAACTCCAATTGTCGGTTTCCCTTTTTCAACCCGCAGTTTCTCTCGCAAAAAACTTCGTTCCAACGCTAAACGTGAACCGAATATTTAAACTACCCTACCCACCTACAACTTATTTCAAGTTGCTCTCGAGCGAATAGGAAGCTAATCTAAGATAATTGAGGTGAGGAAGTATTTCTACTCTGGAGAAGGAATTACTTAAAATTTATGAGGAGTAGATAAAGAAAAGTTTATAGGTTGAATGAAATGGAATATTTGATTGTTTGCCCTAGCTCATTTGAATTTATATCCATAATTGCTTGATTAGGCAACTAAATAGCATCTCAATCAGAGTTTGGTTGAACTGAAATTTGTATGATCTTTCTAACAAGACTAAAACTGTAGAATACTAATATTCCTTTTCTAAAGCTCTAACTATCTCTCAGACAAATTATTTAAATAGACACATAATGTATACATTCCTCTTGAGGTTTTCTTGAAACCTGACAACAACAGACGATACATGAAAAAGATGTCTAACTGTTTTCAGTTCAATACGTTTAACAATCTACGTGGAAGAGAAGGCGTAGCAGAACTTTTCGGCAGGTAAAAGACTTCCGTAAAAGTTTAGCTTTCTCTGTACAAAATCCTGATAAAAATTGGTCGCCGCGCCTTTTAGAAGGTTTCAGGTAATTTAATCCGTGGTAGAGAGTTTGTAGCAAATAGCAATGTAGTATTAGTGGGTGTGCACTTACCGGTGTGACATGAAGCTTCGAGTCTTTTCCGAGAAAAGTGGCCCAGCAAGGAACCTAAAAATATAAAGTTTATTTTACTTCATGAGTTGTTATTGTGAATAGGAGAATGGACGAAAGTTTTCTTTGGAGAACGAAATCATTTGACTTATTCCTCCGTAGAATTAGGTATCCCTATGGATTGAGACGAACGACTTATCAACCAAAACTTTGTCCAAACGAGAATATTGAAGAATCGCCAGAATAAATATGTAAATCATGAAAAAAAACATCGTATAGTTCTCAGACAGACTGCTTAAAAAAGAAAGCAAACTTGCCAATCTGGTGGATTGCTTACTTCCATTTGATACCGTACATTCTAATATCTTCTTCACATCTAAAGGTACCACTGCTTTACAGGATGAGAAAAATACCTAAACCCAACCGTAAGTAGTAGTACGTTTCCAAAGTTTTGCCCTCTTTGGCCCAAAAGTTGTAGAATTAAGTTCCGAAAAACGACAGTAATGTAATCCTCTATATTTAAGGAATTCCAAGTTACAGGCTGCAAATAATCCCCAATCCTCCATAACGGAAGATGATTTCTTGAAACAAGCTGGAAATACTTTGAAAAGCCACTTTTCATACATAAAAAGCATTCCGTACTCCAACTAACATAATCTTTCCGCTTTTTGCCTGCATGAAGTAGGAGCTATGAGCAAAAATGCAATGTGAAACGTGGCCCATAACCATAAGGTACATGGTGTGAAAAGGATGTAAAAACCCTGACAGGTTTCCCGTTAGCACTGACACGCTAGAATTTACCAAGGTCAGAGGAAATAGACAGACAGACAGAGGGAATAGAAAATGATGAAGAACAGAATCATAATTGCGATGATTTGTTCTATCCTGTATGTAAACAGGCTTACAGCAGCACATATCAGTAGATGATAAATTGGCTTTGGGATTAAAGGTAGGTAGTGTCGAGAAATAATTGGCAATGGTTCACTGGATTTGTTAACAATATTTTTAGCTTTGCAGGCAGTTGTAAGTTTTAATTACTCTTCACAGGAGCAAAGTACCATGGATGGGTGTGGCTGCAAAGTTTAAGCACAATAGGAGGTTGCGGAAAACTAATGGAAACCTTTCCTCATGATGAGATTTTAAGTTTTACTCTTTCAAACGTTGACATTGTTTGAAAGTCGTTGTTATTTCAATTTAATTTAATTAAAACGGCGAGACAATAAGTTTTTATGCTAAAAAGCTTTTTATAGAAATTTCCACAAAATTCGTAAAATGTTTTGCTGAGTCCGGGGCCCGGGGGTTGATTTTACTGGTTTTAATATGACATTTGACTTTATTATAACGCTTGAAAATTTTCACCACAAAGGATAGTGGCAAGATCCGTTACAAAAGCACACCCTCCATAAAGCATGCAAGACTGACCTCAACTTAAAGTAAGTATGGGTTACTTTAATTGCATGTTATTCTAAACCCTTTTACAGCAGCTTTAGTAAACGTCCGATATAATTATTAGCGATCAAGCAAGCCCACAAGCTGACATAACCGCATAACCTGTACAGCACATTAGTCAACCTAACCGACAAAAAGAAACCATGAAAGCCTGCAGTTCTGTTCTCTCAATTCTGATTTTTACAAGTCATTAAAATAGTTCACAAAGGTTCGCTAGTGGAGACTCGTGACTTGATTATAAAATGCTTCTAAAGATTACTGAATAAGTAGTAAGCGTTTTTAATGTCTTTACTCTTAATCTTAACAAGGGCAGATAATGGTCAACGCTTGAAAGAAAATAACTGAATCGTGGAACTCAATTTTTAGGGGAATAATAAAAAATTAAGCAAGAACTTCCTATGTTCACCAGCCAAACATGCTTTCTCATCCCTTAGATTTTTAAGTATTCCATTCCATTAACCTTACAACACGTTACCGTATGTGAACTTAGGTAAGTAAAGTACGAAAGACGTAATTTAATGTCAACCCCTAGTTCATTTTTTATTCTTTCCGATCATAGTACCTTCTAGAGAGTGGGTGGGTATTAGACTTAGGGCAGAAGTGGAATCCGATTTTTTTAAATCAACTATCTCACTATTTATTTCTATGCAAAGTCAAAACTCTCAGCCAGTAGTACTGTACCACCACAAGCCCTGGACAGAGAATAACTTGCATAATAAGTCAAGCATGGAGTATATTAACGAACTACATGGGCATGGCTACACAGCTAACAACGTCTTATCCTCATTGATAAGACGAATGCATTGTGAAATTCGTTCAAGTAATAATATTAGATCTAGTGTAGTAGAAAAGTCCGTTTTACTTGAAGATGCACTAGAGTTACTTCAGTGTGTAAGATTAAATAGACAGCAATTGGTGGTTTTTTCCCTAACAGTTCGTACGTAAGGACGTAGGATAAGTAAGAGTAAAAGATTTAAGATACGTCTTAGAAGTTTACAAAGAACCAGCAAGGATACGGAAATTTTCATAAGCTGTAGAAGACTATCCATGCAACTAAATTGTAGATGCTAGATGCAAACCTTCGTGTAGTTTGTACGTACATTGCATTATTACATTGGGAAGAACTTGAACCAAAATTAATCCCGTAATAAGTCGGAGGTATTTTACATCCCTGAGGCTATACCTTTATTTCTACTTCACAAATCTCAGATAATCCAATCCATCCACTAACCAAACTATCTTCTTCCTTTTATGCTATCAACTCTGCTCCTTCTTCTCTGGTTAGGAACTTCTTGGATACATTTTTGATCTGTCTTTCGGTTAAAAATCTATCCTAGGAAGGATTTTCTTCGTTCGATTCTTCAATCTGTAGAGTGAAACTGAAATGGCATAAAACTCGGCAGTGTGCAAATACTAATAATGATCATGCATCTCAGTTTGAGCTAATTTAACTGTACTCAGAATAGCAACATGAATAGTTTTCTTAAGATCTAATCGGTAGGTTACTTTTAGATTCAATTGGGATTTTGAACACATCTAAATAACATTTCATTATGTTTCAAGAAGTTGTCAACTTTTGGTGAACATCAACTGGGAGACTTTCAGAATCTTATTTTAAACGCTTTATGTGACCTTCATTTACATGATTGATGCATGACTGAACTTCAAAATAGCTGATATCATTGTTTAATTGGTCCAATGATAAATTAAAGTATCAAAAGCGTGCGATTATGTCCGTTCTTGTTGCTACTTAATGATAAGGATGAAACTTCATATTTATTTAGAGGATGACGTTTTAGAAGACTCACTCTTTCATAAATAATACTCGTAAAATTCAATTGACAGTCGCTGAATTGTCAATTACGCTGAATGAATAAGTACTTTTCTTGGGCGAATCTTCATTCTTAAGACTACACTTTTGTTGACTGTTTCGCTTCAAGTGTTGCTCATTATTAAATATTAAAAAGTTAGGAGAGGCAAACTACCAATTTATTTTTACCAAGTTTATCCCAACCATTCTCTCAATGATGTTTACAAAAAGTACGAACTTATCTTCCCGTACTGTGGTTGCATGTGGTAGTGCTAACCTAGAAAATTCGTCAGTGAATTTAATTTATTTACAATAATCAGTTACAATGAGAATAATTAACTTCTCTCTAGTTGGAGCAGCAGGAGACATAAAAATGTAATAAAAGTCCGAAACTGTGTCATATTTCTAGGTGAATGAATAACAAAGAAGGCTTAAGACCAAACTACACGGGCTTGTTGCAAATGAAGACTCTCAATCTCAATTTTAAAATTATGACTATAGATGCAGGCAGAACCTAATCATAATCAATCCTGGCACTTTAATAGAGGTCATCATTACAATGCTTAAGCCTTTTTTCAGTTTATTTAGTTCGTGACTAATAAATTATTCAAATGGCTAAAGTATTTCGAGCAAGTTTGACTCACATATTTTCTTCTGTAAGTACTTATAACTAGTATTAACGTTAAATAAAATTATCTGCATAGATACATGCATGCGGATGAGTCTCGTTACGCATTTGTTTAAATTTGCCAAAGTCGTGCTAACGTCTAATTCATTAATATTCG
Source organism: Hydroisotoma schaefferi (assembly GCA_034682405.1). Taxonomy (NCBI): domain Eukaryota; kingdom Metazoa; phylum Arthropoda; class Collembola; order Entomobryomorpha; family Isotomidae; genus Hydroisotoma; species Hydroisotoma schaefferi. Next base: position 9,876 of record JAQFZX010000879.1, read on the forward strand.
GGAAGGGTAATAAATGTCAATTAATAAGACATCCTTGTCTCGATTCCCGTTGTAAATAGGAATATTATGAGCGTTCAGTCATAATTAATCTGTAAAGAAGAAACTGTATGTATTTAATCTGTATTGTTTATTACTAGCTTCGAAAAACCATCTAAGGACTTTGTTATGTATTAACGGCTGTACACTTGACTCTAATACTACCATCGTCAATAGTAATATCAGGTCCAATTCCTCTGCTTAACTAAAGCTACTCCGATTGATAATACTAATACTATCACCTTCGTTGACATTTACCGTTGTAAATACAAATCCGAATTCGTGTAGCGTTGAAATGTATTATTTTAGCTAAATCTACCAATCCCATCATCTACTCCTTCCAACCATACCTAAAGTTTATTAGATTATTTCATCGTTCTCTCTCATCCATCTCGTCAACTAAACCAACCATGCAAAATACCCATCGGGCCGAGTCCTCCTTCCTCTGATAAAATGGTCTCTTTCCTATGGCTTACTGAAAGTGGACGAATAATAAACTTAGCAATCGTATACGATAAGTCAGAATCAAATGTATGTACTATAGACAGCCTTTACTTCATCTACCTCTACCTACCTCCTTCCTAATCAGCTCAAGTCTATTAGATAGTTTGTACAATACGTAAATTCATAGAGAGAGAGAGAGATACTTTTGTATGCTTTTATTATCACGGTTTACATTTCAAACGAGCCCAATAATTGCAATCAACTAGTCAGCTAAGCCGAGGATTTAGGATTGTAATAATAACACAATGTCTTTGTTGTACGTACAAGTAGAAAATAGTAATGATCCTCAGATGTACTCGAGAATAACAAGCTAAGCTTAACTATGTACTGTACTCTGCATAATATTGCAGTCTACCCTATCCATCTCCTGTCCTGGTAATAATGACAACGCCATCATCCTCATCAGCGTATCCTCTTCTCTTTCTACTTTTAATGGGTAAAACACAGATTAATTTCGGAGAGGGAGGGGATCGTCCCATAAATTCTTGTTGGGTTTGGCCCGTATCATATCATTATTATTACTTTGGCCAGACACTTAACTCTAGACATGCAGTATCCGGAATAGTCGCAGGGTAATTTTTAGGTTGTAGTAGATGGTTGGTTGGCGAAAACTCATCTTCTCCCATACTTGGTCACTCAATCAGTGTGTAATGAGAGTTTCATTTTATTTCCTATTCCGATTGCTAAGTTATGTAGCTCTACAATTTCAATTGCAAAGATGAGAAGGTAATTCCCTGTTTAGCGTACAGATGTTTTTAAAGTTAAGGGTAAGTGTTATAACAAGCTCGTTATTCATTCCCTCGTATCGTTACAATGCTCTTTACTTGGAAATAAGTAGAGGTAAGGGGGCTATTAAATAGATAAATAAGTTGGTGGATAGAGAGGATAACATTTGACACTTGTCTTCGTTTCGAGTGTTCATGCTAACATCTCTAGACAAGAAGGGTAAGGGAAGGTGAGTTAAATTTCAACGTCAAGTGTCCGTTCTGGCTGGCTGTTCGTGGCTCTTTTATTCTGTTGACTTTAATGTACGATTCACACAGGGATTACTGCATACTGTGACTGTATCTGAATTGGTCGTATCTTTTGATCCACTTTACTTCCATATCACCTACTTATGACAGAAAGGTTCTAAATGCACTACTAAACTCCTTTGATTTAGCCAAGGAAAACATATAAAATAATGATGTGTGCTAATGCTAAGTGACCTCACAGTTTATTCATACTTCATGTTTTAGGCAATTTCCGGAATGAAAGAATGTAGATCCCGTTTACATATTTTTTTTTCAATAAAGAAGCTTTTCTATGAACCATTTCAATTCTGATTCCAATACGAATTGATGGCTGACTGAGGCTCAGAATTCCGCCTTTTTCACACTTGACCCTTATTTCATTCTAATTTTATACAGGATATTCTAGATAATGGTAGAATAGATTTCCGGAGGCCGCTCTCTTGACTCTTCGATTCTTCATCGCCTGGAATAAAATGCACTTGTAAGGCCATAAAGGTTCAAAAGGTACTCTCACTGCCCGACTGAGTGTATTGAAATGGCTGTCACTTATGCATCAGAAAATGAGTATCATTCATTCAGAAGCTTTTGATTTGAATATTTGCATTTAGATTGTTCAAAACTGCCGGAGCTAAAAACTTTACTCAGCAGCTAGAGCACGATTCCAACCGTAAAATCTGCATACAGGGTCCGTGAGTCTTTTGAGAGCTTTGATCCTAGCTAAAATGTAAGCACAGGAAGCCATTGCGTTACATTTAAAGTAATTTGGGGCCAAGGCTCCTACTACACTTTCATATTCCCCGTGAAGAAAATGTAAGGCTTTGCGTTGCCCAAGTTTGTTACGCTTATTTTTATGCTGCCGTACATAAGAAGATTTAATGCTCTAAATAATAAAATTGACCCTGATAACATATTATTTGAGCGTAACAAAGCCAGTTAAATATTTTAGTCTGAATAAATTCCTTACTACAAACAATAACATTTGTATTCACGGTCGCAGTGGCTGAGAGTCAATTCTAATAATTCACGAACATAAACTTTTGTGTACCCGTAAAAGCAGTACAGCAATCAACAGTAAAATATAGGGAAAGGTAGACCATTGTGCTCGGTCTCCGGTTAAGCACAAAGCTCAATAACAAATTTTAAATCATTTTCCATTGCAATCGTTGCATCTTCCATATGAGGGAAGTTAAAGTCTAAAGGGTTATACTTAAATACTACGTGATTTCGGTTACTTTCGATTAACTAATAAAGTAAGTAGTAGGCTACTTGAGTTTTCAAAATCCTATTAAAAATGGTAAAGTATATCTACCTATCGACACAAAAGTATCCTTTGTTTATTATTTGATGCAGGCTTTACCTACTTCAGCATCCCATAACTTTTGATTTAATATGTTACGGACTGACCTCGAAACGGTTTTGCTATATAATTTTTGCTTCTTCTCAACAACTCTCGTCATACAGTATTTTAAATTGATTTTTTTATATTGTAGGTACTTAATATTTTTACAACAATAATTGTTATGATTGTATAATTAACATTTCCAGTTGACACACCTGATGAAATATACAGAAACCGGTCGTGTAAAAGGCACAAATTAAATAAATTGAACTGATTAAAAACTGATCATAAATTTGAAAAAGTTCCTCTATTTCATAAAAACAAACCCCTTTCGGTGGAAGAATCAAGAGTCAAGACATCGAAATGAAAAGAAGTAACAGGGACAAGGAAAGCACATTTTTAAGTTCCTACAATTTTTCTCTCTTTTTTATCTTTTCCTTTTCTATAAACAATACAGCATCAATCCCAGCAGCAATGCTGCATAGCACATATGAATCTATATATGCTTCAGTTTCAGTCAACACAACACCAGATTGGAATAATAAGAGAGGACTGAACTAACAATTCAAAGGGTAAAATGGAATAAACATTCAAAAATCAATTCCAATCCCAAACCTACCAACCCGTTTATGGTATTATAAGCTTTTGCATTGTATTGTAGACAAAAATTGTGTAGGCTGTAGGAATATATTTTTAACCTATTTCTAGGGCCTTCAATAAAAACTAAAGCAGAAATTCAATACAAAATAAAGTTTCATCTTTTCCTCCGTAGAATGAAAGCAGCCTAGTAGTGCCCATCAGCGGATTTATACCCTGAGAAGCACGTCAGAAACAATCGGGTTTCAAGCTGTTCCAGGCATCATATATGTACGGATGAATTTATGTAGTAGATATTTGTTTATTTTTGAGTTTCGATTTTATTCCCTATAAAAGTTTTTTTCTTTCCGTTTGTGTTTGAGTACGTAAAGGGCAGCCAAATAGAGGAAAATTGCTCTTCTTATATTGTCCTGAATGATACACTTTCGATTTCTTGACGAAAATAAAGCTTTAAGAATTTCTGTAGTTTTTAAACTAGAAAGAATGAAATAGTTTATTCCACATTGATTTCATTTTATAAGATATCGAACTCCGTCACCGAGCAAAATTCTAGCTGTTATATTACGTATTTAATGCTAAGTGCATTCAATTATCTCTAAAATCCTTAATGGTGAAAATAAATCGATCAATTTCAGTTCTATCATTGTAAAATTTGTTAAATGATCCAGATTATTGTTTTATTGGATTTATTTACTCTGTAAAATCCACCCAAAGCCATCAGCCCTTGCAATTTTAAGTTTTATCATCATCTTCAATAAGACTTACACGCTGAAGGTACGTCATGTCACCCAAAATAGATTAAACGATCCCCTGCGATCATTTATAAAAGTAGTTCATTGAGGTCCAGTAAATGAAGAATTTTATTATTACTACTACCACTATAATCCTCCATACCATTCAACCCCTGCAATCAAATTAACTGCCCTCACATAACATAAAATCATTAACTCTAATCCCTAGCAAAAATCAAAGACCTTCCCACACAGAACAAACATCCTCCAAGTGTTCCTGCATCACCAAAAAAATCGGATACTTTTCCTTTCTGCACTTTAAAAAAAACTCTTTGCTTATAGTTATTCATTCTTCACTTTCTTCGTCTGTCTATCTGTCAGCACAAGTTAAATTTAAATTTTCTTAAGAAAAAGTTAGCTCACAGTTGCTGAATACTCCCCGTTTAAAAAGTCTAATGTATTTCCCCATTTTTTCCTGACAAAAAAGGAAAGCAGAATAAAGTGTGGAAAAACTACTTTGAAGAAATGCAAACATGCAAAATAGGAATTCAACAGATCTGCTAGAAAAGTTGGTATTCTTGGTATATCTTGAGCTGAGCTCGTTTGTCACTTAAATGGATGGGCGGTTGACAGGAAAGTATTATGTAGAAGGACTGACGACAGACAGTTTAATGTCATCATTCCATTCCCATTCTTTTTCTGACCTCTTTTGAAGCTTATCTGTCTCTTCTGCCGTATATTAACTCAGTAGCCAGTTTTAAAAACTCCTATTAAGCACAGGCATGCAGGCAGTACCAGGAACGACTTGAACTAAATACGCACACACGTCATTGATATAAGAACAAACGTGTGTAGCCAACAGTTAGAGAAAACAGAGCAGAGAATGTAATAGTATAGGACAAAAGGGACATTTCAGCTTGATTGGTTTTTCATGGAAATCAAATGCCACCACGGAGTTCATTGTTGGAATGCAGATATCGCCTTCGCTCGCCTCAGAACCTTTCACTGCAAAATTACACAAAATACTATCCTACTACACTTGCTGCGGGTTTGTAATGATAGCGTTGATTGAGTAGACTATGGAGGACGAGGACGAGTAAAAGAAGACTCAGAAAATATCTTGGGAATTCAATGCTCAAGGGTTGAGTTTTCCTAACCATTTCCTCAGTTTAGTAAGCCTTCATTTGCTTTTGGTATTTGCTCTGCTTTGCCGTTCGGGTTTCCTATTAATATTCTGTTGAAAAATCAATGTATTCAAGAGTTGGAAGGAGCTTCAAAAGATTATGAAAAATGCATTTTCTCATGAATTTTCGTAAGTACATGTCTAGACGATATGAAGTTTTTCAGCAACAGAAGAAGCACGGATGTCTTTGAACTATCATTGGGTGGTACTGCGGTATCCGATGTTTTTGGGAACATTATTTTAAGCTACTTTTTCAAATAATGTTAACTACAAATAATGTTAACTTCTAATATTTTCTTAACTTAAAGGTCCGTTTATTTTACGCTTTAAACGTGTTAGATTTATGTACGGCTGGACGCACACTATTAAACGTTGTCTCTGGGTTTGTTAAGAGTTAAGGAATAAATAAAACGGTCGAATTTTAATGAATTGAGTTTTAGAATAATTTAGGGTGAAGTGGAGACAAAATGTCTTGTGAGTAATGAAGTTTCATTTTCTCATACATAAAGATCCTCTATTACTTCCCTGGTTATGTAGTTTCCAATTTCCAGTCCAATAACCAGTGTAAGCATAATATGCAAAAAAAGTACAGAGTTTAAATGAATATATTCTATTCCGAGAACTTTCGCTACTCCCTTTCATATTAAAATTTCCATAATAATTCGAATAGTTAATATATGACCAAAGAAAATTGCACTTTGTGCAAAGCATTATAAACAAAGCCTTAAAGGATTTAGGCTGCGTTATCCTACACATCAACGTTAATCTTTTTCAGTTCAGCACATGTAGAGCTTTAGATTTCGGGATTTGTATTCCTATTTATTCATGGAAAATACTTTTTTAAGCATAACGTCCAGATCCAGAACATGGAACACGTAGAATCTGTAAGCTAAATATAATAACGTCTACTACGCAGAGCTTTTGTTTTAAATTATACATTAGAATAGTGTCTTATCTCATTCCCAAAAACCCTCACACAATTTTTGCTGTTGTAGCGTTGTATGCGGACATCTTCCGAGTATTCTACTATATCATAAAAATAGCGTTACTAAATAATCTCCGTTTCTTGTAAAGTTTCCTTTATCTTCCTTTATTCTTTCGCCATTACAATTTTCATTCAGAATTTTGAACATATTGGGATTAAGCTAATACCCTTCCGTATTTTACATGAATAAAGGGATATAAATAGAAAGTAGGTAAATAAATAACCACAATACACGACTACACCCAACGCACTGGCTTTTGTATGCCTATAAAAGTAGCCTTTACTTCTGAGTGTATGGGTAGATTATTTTCCCATCTTGTAAAATAAAATAACCTATCCCATTCGAGAGTATCGTACGTAACATGCAACAATGAAACTCAAATATTACAAAACACTCCTTCCGAAAAGTAAATATCGTATACCATATTTACTGACTTAGCCATAACCCCAAGAAAATCTCTTCCGTATATTGTGCCGGGTAGGGATAGCCGAAATTGGCCATAAACTCGGCATATTGTATAAGCAGTAAAATTATATCGTGCTGCATACCTTAGTAGAAAGGAGCCCTGATATGAAGTTTTATTACGGATTTATATTAAGCATTAAGGAAGAAATGTGTCAAGTTTGCGATATTACTTCAACCAGCCTGCTTTTATACCCTTTTTTTGTTGAGGCATATGGTGAGTACTAAAGTGGTGGAATAGTCAGGCAAGTTTTTATCGGATTTTTATGCGTTTTCGGTGTACTTTGACAATTTTATTGATCCTATGACAAAAAAATTACTTTGAGTATGATTGATTACCGATTTATTCTGGATTTTAAAAAAGTACGAAAAGCTGGAGAGTTAAAAATTTGCTTGCCAATAAATTGAGTTGGAGACTATCTTAAAACTAAAAAATTTCACGAATTAACTGTCAATCGTAGTTAAGTTTACTCCTTTCCTGGACATCTTCAAACCAGTTGGACTTCGTATGTTGGTATTTACCTCGAATAAAATGGCAAATGCTATTGTTCTGTTGGCTAGAACCTTGTAGCTTTTACAAAAAAATACTGCTTCACTTTCTTTGTACTAGCTTTTCTCACATATACACAACCTTATAAGATAAGCACATGGAATTTCTTGTCTTTCATCCTCACCGTTGACTGTCGTCTAAGGCTTTAGAAAAAAGAGCAAAGATATAATCCCAATAAGAGCTTTAGCTGTCTCTTTTACTTACCAAGTTGCCAGTCTTGGAACTTTTTGCCCATAAGCCATCCTTAAGAAAAAGAGTTGACACTGACTAACTCACCATATGCAAATATATACTGCAATATGTAAGAAATAACTAGAAGATTAGTTCTCAAGCCCTACTGTACGTCCAATGCATGCTTTCAGCCTGATCCAACACAGCAAGCAGATGCATTAAATTAAACCAAGGAATTGTGAACTTCTGCCTAAGAAAATAGATGAAAAGTACATTAAACTACATTAAAGGATTTAAATTGGCCTTTCAGTACACACTCCTTCAGTTGAAATCTGCATTTCATTACATCAAAAACTCAAACCTACTAACTAATTCCGTAATTCTTAAAAAAAGAAGAGAGTAAGGAAGATGCCCTCTGTACCGTAAAGGAAACTGAACTCCTCTTCTTGGTTCAGCTAGCTTTAGACAAAATAACAGTGTACAGTTCTTACTTAAACACCATTACCAATTTGGAGTTTTTTCCTTTTGAAGTTCTTGCTTCTATACATTCAATTACGAGTTGTAAATGATTTGGTTCCCCGTGAGGAATAAGTGTAGGCGTACTAGTAGTGGTTTCAGGTAGCCAGCAACGCAAACTTGAAGCAAAGAATTTTTATAGAATTAGAGATAGTAGTGGTAGTAAGTTGATCCCATTTGCATGGCATCAAATTTGCCAGCCTTAATAACCTTAACTCTTCTCATGATGTTGACTTGAGGTAAAGAAACGATGCATTATTATTATAAAGGATGAACGGAATAACAGGATCAGGATGAAAGATAACACGAGCAGACATTACTTCTACCATGCTATGTTGATATTTAGTATTTTCTAACAAGAAGCTAAAGCCGTCTTCATCAGTAGTCGGGTCGTCAGTGGCTTTGACTGGCAATGGGAAATACTCTCAAAGACAGAAGATAAGTCTGGGCTGCGGGCATCTGGGTTCTGTTAATTTTGACAAATTCTACTTGATAAGCAGACCAAACAGTCGTGTGCGTACGCTTAAAACAAGTAGGCGACTGGTTGCCAGAATTTCGAATTAATGCGGAAGGGAAACTTGCTTGTGTAGTTATGCGATGTATATAGTAGAAGCAATACTTGCATGTTGGTCGTGCGTTGGACTGCGTAAAAACTGTAAATCTACATGCAGTAGAGAAACAAACACACCATGGAATATGGTACTCTTTAATATGCCAAGATGTTTAGTGGGAAAGAAAGGTATCTTACAAAAACACAAGAACAGGGTTAACTGAGGTGTTCCGATGATAAAATATTATATCTCAGCAACCGTGCCAAATCACCGCCGGAAATGCACATAACATGACAAGAACGGCTTCAGTCAGTGGAGTCTTTTTCAGTAAATTACATAGTTGAGCTCGAGCTGAAAGATGAGAATGAGTACCCAACAAACTAGAGTTTGAGTATGCAGAGCTACCACTTGCTGTTTTATTTTTATTACGTTGTTTAAGTTTAACTTTGCGGAACTCTATTGAATTTCATCATTGCTACAAGTGAAGCACAGGCACTAGCAATAGTTAGTACCTTGGTAAGCCAGTTGGCAGTGGATTAGTAAATGTGGAAACGAAACTGAAGTAGAGAGAGCTAGAAGTCTAGCTAAAGTATATGTAATCTCATTAAAGCATATAAATATTTAAACCAAATTTCCCATCTGCGATTTCAGATTTACTTAAAGAAGTATTAATAATTACTTTCCTTCTCTCAAGATTTATAGAGCCGGTATAATTTACAAGACAATATCATTTTCAAATCCTCGTCCACACGGGCTGTGGTGTGACAACGAACTTTGCTTAAGAAATGTGAATGAGTGTTAAAACCGAAATCAACAGAAATTATTCATACCACCTTCACCTTTGTGACACAGTTTTAGTAAAATTGCGTTACCCAAAAAAGCAAGTATTCATCGGCTTTGGCTTATCTTCTTTGCACAGATTTGTCAAACACTTCAAAACAAAGCAAAAGCTTGCCTTATTCAAGCAACCTCTAAAAAAGGAAGTACTCTCTCAATAGCTCTGCGAATTAAATCGCTTCCTTAAAAACTATTCGAGGAAAAGTACACAGTGAATAATAGCAGGCATCTGTGCCCTTCAATTTTAATCTTTTTACAGGATCACTCGCCCATTTAATGGTTTCAAAATCCCATCAAATATGGAGAAAATAGAGTCCAAATTTAATCATAAGCTGAACTCGAGAAAAGAGTTTACATTCATGTTGTACAGAGGTATTCCACAGAACCAGTCTGAACAACACTGCAAGGCCAGATCCATGCCTTGTTTTACCAGAACCAGAGCCTGCTTTTGTACAGAACCAAAAATACTTTTTGATACTACTATTCTCAAAAAAAACCGTAGTGCAAATAAGTAACAAGCATAGGCTTAGTAAAATATGCCAAAGAATACAAAATATTCTAGTCTACGGCAGGGTGGTTGTTAGTTTCAGAGTTTTATGTGACGAGACCACCATCACCTTTACTTTACTCTGGCTGACACCTTTTTACTTTTACATTTTTGACTGCCGTGTCAAGCCGGATGTGCTTCCTCTACGAGTAGGACAAATTGAAAATGAAAAGTGAAACAAGATTGCAATTTTCCCCACCTGCCTCGTAATAAGTATTGATATGAAATGCTTCTGCTCATAAAATCACATTACATGTGGATACCGTACCCATCTTCAAAACGAAACCATTTTGCATAGCACTTTGCTTGAGTAGAGTTGAACTGAATAAATCTTGTTTCAACTACCTACTGAAATAGTACAAGCATAGTTGACTGGAATGGATGATTATTTAAAACTCATACATTGGAGAATGCATATGGTATTTATCAAGATCCTATCCTGGTTAGGTATTTCTGCCATTCCAATCTTATGCGTTGTGTGTTCTGTGTGTGTCTGATGCCTGTCAACCTTTATTTGAATTTTTGTGTGGTTTTTATCCGCAAACCGAGGAAAAATTTCAATCTTCTTTGACCACAATTCTTTACTATTGTAAATAGGATTTGAGACCTATCTTGTATTTAAGACATTTCTCCTGGATGACATATGAGCCTTGTCTCTTTTCTGTGTCTAAGTTCGTGTAGAAGGGACCATAAATTTACTTACACATTCTTATCCCCGATAGTAAGTGGTAGTGTGACACAGTAGGGTGAGGCCCTGACGGATCCGTTTCTACCGAGCCCCGAAAAGAATAATCCCCCGCTGCATAATATAGCAATTGTAATAATATGATTCAACATCTATCTGACGTCTTTCAGATAAAAAAGAAGGAAAAGAAAGAGTCACCATTTCACGAGCCTCAACTCAACATCCCATCTCAATTTAAAAACTGACAATAGTAGTGTAAACCACCAAAAAGTACTTAGATTTGAATTGCTCTTGGGTTTGAAGACCCTATCTTCTCATCCCAATCCGATATTCTTCAGTTTGCATTTTCGACATGGACAACGAAAAAAGAGATAAAGTTCAGACGGATCGGACTGAGGAAGAGATTTATAGTTCGTTACTTTACTTTGCACGTAGAAGTAGAGGACATGCATATTTATGATGGGATTGAGTTTCAATTTACTTTTCCATTTTCGCACTCGCTTTTGATCCAATTTTTTTCTAGATCATTTCTGCCGAACTTTAGCTAGTAGAACCTTTATTTTTGTTCTTTCTTTTCTTACTATACTCATCCTTAGTGATAATAATAATAGATGCATGTAACGTGGACGTCTCAGGATAGATTGTTATGCCTCTATTTTATTTTTGCATACGGGCAACATTGGTTGATGGAAGTTTCATTCGTTTTTATAATCAAATATAACTATTAAGTAGCTTATTTGGTCTCAAGTTGTCCTAAAATGAAACACAATCGTAGGGAAGATTTTACGGAAGTAGCTGTAAGACGTTTCAGCCGTGACCATAAGTATGGGTATCGTTCGTCTTCATACCACCTTAGAAATTACGATACTGCGAACGGGATCAGATTACACAGCTAAATTAAACGAATACGAGAACATCGTTGGGGTTCCTCAATTTAGCAGAAAGACTCTTAATTACATTATAACGACAAATGAGAGTTGGAAAGGGTGATTGAAACCTTATCAGTTGACCGACTTAATTAATTTCAATAAATTTTCGTGATTCCCATCTTTAACTTGTCAAATTTTAAATTAACACGTACAACTAACTGCCACGTTCTGTAGTAATGAAATAAAAGGCGACAAGCAAGTGCCCAATACTATTCTCGAGGCAGATAAGCATTCATGTGAAAAGGCAATCTAAAGATTCAAAAAGTTGAGAAGCAAACATTAATTTTCATCCCATTTGGGGATTCCATGATCCTATTCATTAATACTCGAAACTACTAAACTCGAAAACAAGAATTCCCATGCCTGAACAACAATAGCCCCACATTTGTTTATGCTGCACTTGCAAACAGGATGAAGGATCGACAAAGGATTAGTCGACAGGTGAAAAACAGAAAGAATAGAATGGTGTTCTACATATTCCCCACCCAAAATAGCAAAATAATTTACGACCCCCCGAAGCATGCGACGACGAATCTAACTTCTGAAGCATTTTGGGTTCTCAATTCTCTAGTTTGTCTATAGCTTTTGTTTTCCAATAGTCGTGCTGCCACTGCTGTAACATATAAATTGAAAATCATTTGCACAAATGAGATTGCCAAGCCAAACTAGCAGAGGTGATACGTGCAAAACATTTTTGACATGAAAAATGCCCCTTATTCAGATGAATTGAACGCATGCATGAAAATGTGTCACAGGATATGGCGAACGATCAGCATTTACGAAAGTGAAGCGATAAAGGTTATATAGGTGGAGCAGACAGAAGGGGGAATGTTTACACGTCTAGTGAGTCTTTCCATCGTTGTATCATCCTGAACAATTCGGCTTTAGGAGGCATGTTATCACTTAATTGGATTATCTCTCTTTTTTTATTCGTCCCTGAAATGTCACCGTTTAACTGAGCAATACACCGAAACTATTTCAGTTTATTCTATCAATGTTTGGAATATTTATTTATCAAGAAATGTATACAGAAAAACTGGAAACTATTCAGACTCGGTATATTTTTAAATCTCAGCATGAATATAAGAAATATGGAAAACTTTCCTTTCTACAGTAAAAAGAAAATAACTTAAACTTATAAAATTAAACAAACTTTCGTTTACTAAATGCTTAAAATCGGATTTAAATGGCATGCCATAACAAACAACCTTGCTCTGCTCACCGTAATCAAATTAATTTGAGTCTAGACAAGGCACCAGACCATATAATTGAATTTAAATTTCATTTGAATTCAATTGAATCCTGAAAAAAATCCTTCAAGTGTTGAATAAACCATGACCATAAAGTCAAAAAATGAACTTTAAAATTAAGTATGCTCAATGGACCCAATCGAACTAATAAATTTATTTCCCTAATCTAAATCCACGGCCTAGTATGAATTAATATCTGAATCTGAATGGAATGCTAAGTAAATGTTCAGCATTAACATATTCAATAAATATCATTCGTGTTCATCTTCACGTCCACTTCTTTCTACTCAAGTATGAATCAATTCTAGCATCATCCACTATTACGAATCAATTTGAAGAAACTTACGCAAAGCTAACGGCAGACTAAACTGAATTCCATTTATGCACTGTGAGTGAATATACCAGTAGTTATCCCCCTGCATATCCGCAATCCATCCCATTAAAATGCTAGGCCACTTGACTTAATTGAATCCAATGCAGCATACCACCTAACAGCATCGAGATCGCATGCATAATTTACTATCACCGGCGAATGTGTATAATAATCACAACATAAACCAGCCTAACATAAAGTTATGGTGTTCCTAGTTTAGTTCCTACCTACCTAAAGTTACTATGTAATTTACTATCAGACGATCAAACTTTTCTGCATGTACGTACGTGTACTTTTGATAAGTACTTACAAACCGCAAGCAGAGTTGGATATCTCAAAATAAAATTCATACTCGGACCACGAGCGCAGTTAAATTACTTAAATTATTTATTATAAGAAGTACTGGCTTCCCTCCCTCCGTCAAAAAATAAGATGCGGTTTTAAGCTTTAGTAAAGGCTATTCGATGCTTATGGTTAAATTTTCACTTTTTAGCTCAAGAGTCGGATTTTAGAGGATGCTTTCGATTCTAAAGTGACCCAAGTATTATTTCTCAGCCGTTTTTGTTACCTATGTAGCTTAATTTAATTGAATCGACTTGCACGGCAGTTGTGGAATTTGTATTTTTAACATAAATGGGTAAATTTACAAGAAACGTCCAACCAAAAAAGTCGTGCTTGGGTTATCAGTCATGCTCTGCTCATTATTATTTTTATCACAATGAATAAGTAATGTTGGTAAAGGGTTTTTGACAAACGGTTATTTCACTGCCCGTCGCCTCTTCACTGCTATTTATTACTATCGTTATTATTCTGATAAAGCTTTACTCATGGTCTGTGATAATGGGTACTACTTAGTTATCTCATAGTAAGTAAGCTACATTTTAGGGAACTGAATTTCCTCATATATACATAACTCATCTATTTTCCTTCATTCGTGCGGATCTGATAATGGAAGTATTGAAAGGTTTTTGTAAACGTTGTTTTATTTATCTTATCCCAAAATACATTAATAAACTGACAGATTGAAGTAAGCTGACTGAGGAGGGGATTTGTTGGTTGGATGTTGAAGTTTTGGCAGGTTATCGTCTTCACAAGGCCAAAAGTTTACTTGAGAGTTTGAGAGTTTAAAAGGTATCTAATTAGGAGCCAAAAAGGCTTGATCAATCAAGCTTTTATGGTTAAAGTAAAGATTTGCATTAAAACGTTATTCTAATAAGAGTTTTAGTAAGATAAGATAGAACTTAAAGCTGCCTTAGAAGACTAATGTCAATGTGCACTCACACACTCTGACAACAGTTTACCTAACGCTGAGCAACTTGTGAGTTTCTGATATTTATGACAAGTGTCAATAAATGCGTTGTCCTCCTCAGTCATTGAGATTAACGTTTCTGCAAGCTTGTGAAGTCATCCTTGACGCTTCTAAAATGTTTCCGTTAACTTGTTGATCAAAGGAACTTGCGTCTGTAGTGTACAGAAATTGTTGGCGAAGTGATTCAACGTTACATTAACATTACAGGATATATAGAGGTGTTGATAATCGAGTTGAAGATGCTATTGAGAAATGGCAAATAATTGCTTAAACGACTTGACAACTTCAAGATTTTTCAGAGAATTGTTCCCAACTTAAATATTTACATTGCTAGGAGGTTATTTCTTCTTTGTACATAATATGATTATTTTCTGCCAAAACTATCAACAATATAACCGTAAAGAATTCCAGAAATCTATGAAGGAGTTTTTTTATATTCTATGCTGGAATGAATGGAATGTGCAATTGGATGATCTTTTACTGTCATTAGCAGCGTATATTGACTTCATTTTGGTTGTATTAAGTTGAATTGGAGAGTGATATGGGTTAGATAAACTAACAAAGTAAATAATATGAAAGTGCAGAGCCTCCAGTATCAGGTCTTTCCATATCGGGTATTGACCAGCGACAATCTTCAATCCAAAATGCCAACCAACCTGTAGTTAATTATCTAACAGAAGTGTATGTGAGATTCAATGCTAGTAGTAGCGAAGGGAATCCTCAAAAGGTAATACCCACATTGGAAAAATTTCATTAAAATTGTATTAGGCTCTTACGGAATTTAGTTTCCAGGTAATCCCCGTGTATTGATAAAAATCTTGGAAGGCCTTTCAATCCATTCACATGAAAAATGTTTTGTAGTAACAACTTCGGTCTTTACACTGATTTTTCACGAGATTAATTAATTAATGAAAACAATGTAGTGGAACTCAGTAGTTTAATCTGACGCACGGAGATCTTTGATGAATTGCTTGAGTATTATGACTATGAAACTGCAATGTATCAAGGAGCAATCACACTCCTTAATCACATCACTCAATCCCTTTCAATCCAATTTATACAAGGAATGATTACTCTACTACAATAAAGTAAACGGAATAAACGGCTTCAGTCAATTTTACTTCCGTCAAAGTAAGTTTACTCATAAGCTGACAAAGCTGTCCTTTCCTTATAAAGTAATTTATTTCCACTATTCAAACTGTACTTGAATAATAACGATTGATTTAATATTTGCCAGCAGTTATCATTTAGCACTTTATTTGCTTTGCTATTATATAACCTACTTTGCCTTACTCTTGTTTTTTAACAACAGTTGTCGTAAAATACCATTTCTGCATGAAGCGAAGCAACAAGGTTTTTCTATTTGCTCTTCCTTTTGCCTTCACTCTAATTGCTGGCTTAACTTGAGCAAATAATTAAATTTATTTTGTTTGTCTCTGTATTTAAAAATAGTATTCTGCTGGAGAAAAGATTGTTTAATTCCATACACAATTCGCTCAGGTTTTATACACCAAATTAAACTTTTAAGTGTTAATTTTTGCAACAAACATATGCTTAATATGACTCATAAATCAACCACAGAGAAAACCCAATAAACAAAGTAATGGATTGCACATTTGTTAAGTAGGAATTCCATCAAACTCAATGTATCATCTCCTTATAAGCTCAAGTTGATTGTGGGTAGTTGATTTTGGAATTCCATAAAACTCCAACAACCTTGAACAGTCAACACTTCCCTTCTTATTACTACTCTAATTTATCATTCAATCAAACTTATTTAGTGCTTGCATAATTGCATTTACTTTATATGCACACATCCATCATGCCTACCAGCTTATTCACTGAGTCAACTGTACGAGAATCAACTTTTATATTCATTTACACAAGAGCCGGACAGCAATATTAGGACAAGTGAAGTTACCTCAAGATAACTTAAAGTTATTTCTTATACAACCTCTGCCTCTGTAAAAACTTCTGGAATAACTATCCAATGCAATGCTCTCCAGAGTAACGTTTGTGGAATGCTCCCAACCGAACACGTGAAGTTAACTTTTACATTTTATTTTGGAGAGCTCAATGCGATACAGGTCAGCTATAAAAATTCAATGTAACCCTCAAAATATTAGAATAAACACGAACGAATAGATAGTCCCCGATGCTTTAGGTTCTTTCTGGAAAGGTAATTGTTCGAGCAATAAAATTAAACTACAAAGGGCACTACTAGTGCAATTGCATCTTATAACTAACTACTAGTACTGTTGTAGCTGTCTTCTCTAGTTCCTCTCTTCAATGCATACAATATAGAATGCAATGCATGCAGCTCGTAAAAATTGGAAGTTGGAAGTGGGTGGAATTTCTCCAACCCAAACAGGTTGTCCTGTCAAAACTTCTTCAAGATAAAACTCCCAAGTTTCGTAGTATACCTAAGGTGGTAGTAAAGTTGATTGTACAAAGTCTCAAGTAAATTCTACCAAGTTTTACAGATATACAGTTGGGTTTTGTATTTATTTTAAATTCATTTCAAACCCAACCTTTTAGGAGAGCTTTTAAACCCTTTGAATTCTTTTTCAGCTAAACCATGTCTTTATTAGCTTAATGCACTTTAAACTAGGTCTCGTCCTCGTTCTGGAGGCAATACTAATGCTGTGTACAGTTATGTACCTACAGAGATTCTTCAACTGCAGTTCCTCCAGTTCTTATTTATTACCACAGCAAAAACGCACCTGTCTCATCTGACCCTTCAAAGTTTACTAGGCTTCATAATAAAACCTTTATTTTTCTCGGCTTCAGTTATCTAACTTCAAAAATTGATTTTAAAGTTAAAATTGCTTTCGCAAACTGTACAGCAAAATATACGTTGCTAAAATATAAATATGCTCCAAAAACCGACTTAACTGAGGAACAAGCAACTGGGACAATCGCACTTTTCCAAAGATTTAGTACACGGTCTCACTATTCCCTTTAAACCCTTAATTTTGTCCCGAAGGAAAGAATAATACGTTTACGATATAGTGGGTCACCTTTTTGATAATTTGCACAAACATTAATGAAATATTTTGTAAAATTGTCAAAATCTAAGTCCACAGATCCCTTGATCGTTACGTTCTGTAAGATCTGTTCTACCATGGATTGTAAACCGTGGGGGCGAGAGAGAAGTTGTTCTCATGTGAAGCTGAGCCCACCTGCGTTACTACTGAAGGGTATTTGGTAAAGTGCACGAGATGAAGTTCATTTCTTCCATCCATTCACAACTCTTCTGACTCTCACAAACGCTACGAGCTGCAGCAACTGGCAACTTTTGACTATCCCCATCCAACAACAGCTTCCCTCAGTCAGTCCTATCAAGAAGGAAGAATTACTAGAGACAAAAGCAAGAGCAGCAGTTGGGCAATCATCAACCCATCTATCTTTCGCCTTCAATTCCTTCCTATAAACTTTTTATCTAAATGCAGAAGAATGCAGTGTTACAGAGCATCAAGAGGGTCTGATAAAGTTGATTTCGGTTGTGTGCAGTATCATATCATAAGCTTCGCTTATTATTCGGGGTCCCAGATGCCCCCAGATGACACAAGACAGTGTAGTAGTAGTATCAGTTGCAATGGGTAAATCAGCCTTATTCTTTTCTGTGGTACATTGGGATTGAGAGTTTTCTGCAAATAAATCAACCTTCCTTCCGGACAGAACCCTAGCCTGTCTGCCATGAATCCTCCTAGCTTGTCCTTGAGGATTCCTTGAAGTAAGGAACATAAACCTCTTACCTCTCAAAAACAAAAGTTATTCCAAATATTCCATAAGTGGTTTGATCAATAGATGAAGCAAAGCTAGGATCTAGTACATTGGTGTAGAATACGGTTCAGGATTGATATGATTTATACAGTTACGATCCCAGGGATGTTTTACCTGAATAGGAAAATCCATGCTCATTTCTCAGAAAAAAATCGCATTGACATTGACTTTTTCATGGTTTAGTAGATTGTAAAGGGAGCATCAAGCAGAAATAGAACAAGAAAAAAGTAAAAAAAAAACACCTTTGACAATACTATTTCAATACGAAAAAACATTGGGTGGTGGTGGATATGACCCGCGGCATGGAAAAAGGCTCCCATGAATGCACTTTTGATTTTAATACGAATTTTAAAGAAGCATCCATCCCACCAGCGATTCACTTCATTGAGCACGAGTCATTGAACAGCCTTGTGGTGCGATGTTGACGTTGGTATGCCCATTCATGATGTGATGATGATCACGGCATAAATAAGATGATTTGCTGAGTCGCTTTAAAAGTCTTTTTTAGCTCCAATTTATTCTCTGAATTGTAAGTGCCAATCAGGCTTTCAGGCGTAACGTGTAACGCGGAGTTCTGCATGAGTAAAACCTCTCAAAAGATTGGGGTGCTGTTCTAGCGTTTTAGCATTACTATCAGAAGTAGAGATTATTTGCATTTCAAATCTTTTTTATTCAACTTGTATAATTTTGGATGAAAATCTACTTCTTCAGTATTTTACTTTAATCTTCACTATTCCGCCGTAAATGATTTTGCAAGCAATATTAGGTAGTACAGTTATAAAGGTTTACTCAGCATTAGTGGCACTACAAATGGCTTAAAAAATGTTTTTAAATTGGTAAGTGATTTGGATTTTTTATTGAGTCATTCGTGGGATTATATTCTCTTGGGATATTCAAAGCAGCTTTAAAGGGGTACCAATTCAGCGTAAAATGCTATCCAGTAACCTAAGCTTCTTTGAAGTCAACATTTGCTTCCAAAAAGGTCGTAACTGCATTTAAGGGACATTTTTTTGGTAAGGTGAGAACGAGAGTAAGCTGAGTGCAGGTTGCAGAGAACTAAAGTAAAGGATTACTTAACTGTGGATCCACTTTTTAAGTCGGAAAGTGAATAAGTAGGAGAGAGATATCTAAGGGAAAAGGGCTTGCTACTCTGGATAAACTTTTAAATGGAGAGTAAATTTTGACGTTGGAAACCTTAAAGATTAGGTTATAGCATAGATTTCCAACACTGCATATGACTTTTAATAAACTTTCCGATCGTCAAATACAAAATATGCTTTTTTTGACCTTTAATACTTCAATTCTCATTGTGAGATTATCGAAATGAATTTTTCATGTTAATCAATATTTTAATGCAGTTTTAAAACTGAGTGTCAAACCCACGCCGTTTCTTCCTTCCTGTTAATAATGATACAAATACAGATATTATAGTTTATTATATGCAGGAAACGTACCCACAAATAAATACACATATTTCAAGCATATTTCCTCCACTCTATCCCTGGCGAAGAGATTAAAATGTAAAACGACCAAAAACCACGCAAACGTTCGCAAACACAGCATTCATTCAAAAATTCTAGTTGGATACGCAGATATTTCTACATTCCAGTTGCGTATTTCATCGTTACTTGAGTTCAGATAAATAAAATGCCTTAGCCGTGCCACCAGAGTGTAAATCACACGTACCGATGGACTGACCACTCGAAAAGCTAAAACCGTAACCACTCAGAATCCAATCAAACGTCACCACGTCCATATTTTCCACTATCGAAGGAATTCTTGGGCACAGCCGCCGGTCCATTGGACCATTCATAACTGTTGTTGTGCCTGTGCCTGTGGCCTGTAATTGAATTCAATCAAGGTACTTTATAAACGACGAGCATCATCGCAAAAATCTACTGGGAACTGTGACTAGAAAGTTCCACAGGAAAATTACTGATCCCTACGATTTAGAAACCTATACAAACAAGGGTAGCACTCACGCGGCCACGGAATATGAACCTCATCGGTTAATGTTACTTTTCGTTTTAACAACATAACATCGCATCGCCCTATACAACCTGCCACCTTCGATCTGTTAAAACCCTAAAGTATTTCTGTCTTCTGGTCGAATGATCTTAAGCTATAGCTGAATTATTCGTATTCGTACATAAGACTTGGCAAAACTGACTTGGAATTCTTTTTTTCACAATTATTTTTCTGAGAAAACTTTTTTAGCAACTATAGCTAGTTCTATCTAACTATCATAGTAGTGATTCGACTAAACTTCAACTAATCTTTTTCTACCAATAGTCCCTGTTTTCCTGCCCTGTCTTCTTCTCTGTCTGTAAAAATAAATTGAATTAAATCCACAAGTTTAACCATCGCCTGCTTTCTAAGATGCCTAGATTTTACAGGGTAGGATGTAAAAGTTTGTTTCGAACTAGGTTATTTCTTTCACTGGGTCAAAGTTATTGGATTTTAAGCCCAGAAAACCCCTATAAACTCGTTAAAGCTAGGAGAGACTAAAACTTACACAGACATGCTTTCAACACTACTAATCTCTTTTAACGCAGAAAACGTAAACCCCTGAAAAGTTTAGTAGGTACATGTTTTTATTTTCGTTCAGTCGAGAATACTAAGATTTTGAACCTACAAAGGCATGGCGTCGTCCGTTCTTTGGAACAAATTCCTATCATCGGTGCCCAGCCCTGTAATACTGTGCTTGCGTAGCACTCATGTGAGATAGCTAGCTAATAGTGAGTCAAGGAAAGTCGAAAGATGTTATTGTGTTACATTCCAAAGTAGGACCATTTGGACATTAACGATTTAAAGGAACATACAAAAGCCATATATCGATTGAGTTTCAAAGCACGGAATGTTGAGTAACCTTAGAATATATACTTTTTTATTTTGCGCGGAAGCTACCTTATGCCGCTCTGTTTTGTGAGTCAGTAGTATTTTAGCAGAATCAAAATTTTCTAAGATGAAGAGAACAGAGAACAGAGTAACACAAAACATTCGAACAGATGCATCGTGACTAGAACACAGGAGCAACATTAGCAACAAACCAGTAAAACGATTTTTGAATTCATGATGAAACCAAAGACTAATTATGACTGATCCAGGCCAGTCATATTCCGCTAAACGAATTTAATACCTAGTTTATCAGTTTCCAAAAAAACCAGTACCTTTAGCGTACCTTTCTTCCGCACATTGAACGTGGACGCTTGCCGAGACCGTTGCTTTGTCATTTGTCACTAGTCACTGCTGCTAGTAAATTAAAAAAAAAGAGTTTAGTGTGTTAATAAAACACTGAAAAATGCACAAGAACAAATAAAGCATTCTATTTCAGTGAGAGAGAGAGAGAGTCAAAATATATTAAATGATTATACATCAGAACGAAGATCAATATCATTTTCATTAGGGAACTTTTTACTACTTTTTCGGCAGTTTAATAACAGATATCAAAAGAATTCCATTCTCTAATGGATGAATAAAATCTGTCACATGAACATAAACCTTTCCAGGGACATTCTTTGCTTTCCTCCTACAATCCTACCACTTTTTTTTGTGGAAGTCGCAAAAGTTTCCATAATTCATGCCAAGAAATTCGCATACCAATCTTCTTTTCTAGTTTCCACCATACGCCAAATTTTGCCAGGATGCAAACGTGTACTTCCGCAAAGCAACAACAGAAGGTTTATTTGTATGCTCATTCAGTAGGCTATTTAAAGTAAAGTATTCTTGCGTCATTTTATATCTCCTGTTATGTTACGCGTAGTAAAAAAAGGCCTAATAAAAACTCGCATCGAACATAATCCTTGAAACCTTCCTCCACGAGGCTCACGAGTCTGGCATGCTGCCCGTGTTGTCCAGACAATCAACATAAAGTTGATTGAAATCCCGGTCAAAGAGTGATGAGCAAGGGGCTCGTTTTTTAACAAGCGTGGTATAAGATAGACAGAAATTACGATCTTTTCCAGCAGAAAAATAAATTCTAAGTTCACTTCAGCCAAGCTAACTAGATTTATTTTATCATTAAATATCTACCACTACTTCTGACAGATTTAGTCGCGATGTTTTCCCAAGATGTGTTACAAATTTGAGTACCAGCCAAATAGCTAAATTGCATTGAAGCATTGCTCACTTCACTGTGATCCGCTGCTAAGGAGAAGTGAAGTGATTCATCGTAAGCAGATAGTAAATACCTCTCATATCATCATTCTTATTTGAAGGTTGAATCTTCCATGAGTTTCAGGGGGTTAAGCTTATAAATGCACTCTCTGACATCCTTCTACCGTCAATCTTTCTTACTAATTGTGCTCATCGGATGCTATATCAGTATGTAATTTCATAAAAAAATAGAACAAATCTCACAATGACAATAGTCTAACCTGCAGCATCAGCATTGTCATCAGAACTGTCACTGTCATTTTTAAGGCGTCCTTGGTGCGTTTGCCGCACGTCCAGCAAATTATTGCTAACGTTTGTCCAACTCCTCAAGGAATCCTGTCCATTGGGATAACTTTTAGGCCTAAGATTTCCTCTAGTTTTTCCATTTCTCCTAATGATAATATTGTTCTCCAATCCTTGGAAACACTGCCCACAGGAACTTTCTCCGTTATCTTGATTACACGATTGACAAGAATACTCCTCATCTATGTGAGAGTCTTCGGGCTGTACTTCACTATGTTCTCCAAAATCCTCTGAAATGTAGTTGTGTTCAGCCTCAAATCTCACCTTACTACGACCGCCTCGGCTTCGACTTACATTGAAATTGATCCGATTACCACTCCCACTTTTGGAAAAAGTGGAGGATGGAGAAATGGAGAAGGATATAGAATCGGAAGCTGATAACGAGTGAGAATGAATGCTGGCCAGTGGTGAGTCCGTTCTGGTGAAAGAACTGGTTGGACTATTACCAGATTTACTATCCTTATTAGAGCCAACCGTGTCTTTTGATGAGGATGAGCAAGCGGAAACTTGCCAGTTTAATGGTTTGTGAAGTGTCACTTGAATTCGTACACTTGGCGAGTGTCCCTTGGAAGAATCTCGTCGAAACTTTGTCCTTGACCTTGATGAGCGATTTTGTTGCTGGTACTGCGACTGAGAGTGCCCTTTTCTTGTCCCAGATCCATTTACATTCTCTGTGTGTTGCCCATGTTCAAACGAAATTAATCCTGTGTTAATGCTATTATTATAGTTGCTTCTGGTACTGGCAGTTTTATTCCTTCCATTCTGTACTAAAATCGGACGAAGAGTTTTAGTAGTTTTTGTCTCTTCGTCACTCAGCCTACTACAACTTGAGCTTTTCTTGGGCTTAAAGATTGTTGGAGGTCGAGCTAGCTCCTTCATAGAGATTGATAGGGTGCTCCCGTTTTTATTAATTAGACTTGATTTTGGTACGTGGACAGTAGCATCTTTGGGGATGCTGCCATAATTTGGACTCGGAGCTGTAGATTCTTCTTGCTGAGTTTCTGTTTGAGCCATTCTTATTTTAAAGCAAAATCCTGCAGTATGATTATAAAGATGGTTTTTTGGCAATAGTTTTTATACAGTACAGTACAATTTGTACAATACAGAATGTAAGATGTTTGTATTCATTTTTTCATTCAACATATTGAACGGTATGAGAGCAGCATAATACAGTGGTCCATTGCTTTCGTTATGTTGGGAAATATCTCTTATCTGTGCTTTCGGGTAGGACTTGTAATTTACGGCACACAAAAATATTTTCAGCTACGGCTTTTTTGTACTTTAATTGAGGTACGTTAGAACACTAATAATTAGTGAAAAATATCTTTGTAGCTTTTTCAATGTGCATAAAAAAATTCGGTGATATTTAGCTAGCTGTAGTAATTTCTATTTTCCAAAACAAATTCCTGTTTTATTGTTTTACTTCGGCAAGGAGGATTTGGACTATCTGGTATTAAAATATAAACTTTTCTGATGGAAACAATTATAATTACTCCATACTTTGACCAGTTTGAGGAATTTTAGGCATAATTTCCCAACCCCAGCCCAGCCGAGATCACAAATAAATGAAATGACCTATTCTCACTTAGAAAAGATGTCTTCTATTTTCTACTGCGTACAGAGTATAACACATTGGTGTAGGTAAACAAATGCAACAGCAACTAACACTAAAGTAGACCTAGAATTCACGAGGAAGTAAGTCTGGATTATTTGCCAAACAAAGATACAATAAATGAGAATGACTGAAGCCCACAAAAACTGAAAACAAACTAAACTGTATGTACAAAGAAAACCCAAGTTTTAGATTCCGTTATCTTTTTTCTTTTTAGCTTTTTACTTAACACAGGCAGAAGAACATGGGTATTAGCTTCCTGTTAAAGATCTCTCCCAGATCTAGTCCAAAACTGAGATGAAAATAGGAACTTATCTAAATCTGCATGAAAGCGGAGGGTGGAAGGATTCTCCAACATGTAGCAGAAGCTCCGATCTACTAACAGCTTCGTAACTCTGTCATGCAACTGGTAACCTAAACCAACTTAAAACGAAGACTTTAGTACAGATTCTAGAAGACGATACGACTAAAGAGGATGATGAAGTTATTTTTGTTTGTGGAAGAAAGAGGGGCACAGCAGATATTCAGACTTCTGCAGCAGGATCAACTGCAACTGCAGAGAGGCATTCGATTATTATCGCGTGAAGCGACTCATACTACAACCAAGTTTACCAGCCAGTATTGGCTCTTACCACCCTAATATGCGGATTTGTGTTAGTGAAAAATCCGATTTTTAACACAAGTAACCCGGTTTTAGTAATGAAGAGTGCAGTACATATAGTCAGTACTCAGGAAGGCAAGCACAACATGGGACATCGGGCATCACTTAAGTATCACATCTCTCTTCTCTAACTATTACTCTTATGGTATATCTTGGTTGGATTCTTATGGCATATCTTATGGATTTTAGTTGGGTGTGTGTCGGAATCGGATCTCGGATCCCAACTCCTAGTGGACAACAAAAATACGCTACTCCCTAATTGTTATTCTTTGTATGCAACTCGATTTCTACTTGTGCTTAGAATAGGGATACATACGAATGATCATGATCTAACTCTTGATTTCATTTGCAATTCAACTTTACGACGACATATCGGTTGTACATGATACTTTTCATGATGGGTGCGTTAATAGAATCTTCCTGCATGGGAACTTGCAGCAGAAATCCCGAAAAGATATAAGGACCAAAATATATATAATAGATCATGATTATAGGAAGGGTTCTACAACTTTTTTCTTGCAGTTGACAAAAGGATACACCAGAGAATGGGAACTACTCCCCGACTCCAATATCACTATTGGACATTGGACATTCTTTCTACTATTTAGACTAATACCTAGAAATTACTTCAATTCAAACTGTATGACTGTATCATATTGGTTTCTGCTATACTGCATTTTTAATCTTCCTATTCTGCCTATTTTTGTTTATTGTACATTTTGATAATACAGCATGGATATGGATATGGAAAGTCGTTGCACAATTCTTCCGAATAAAATGGTTACGGGTATTCCTGAAAAGGTGGTTATAATTATGTTCTACATTAACATGCCGCACGCGTGTCTTACCTAATAATAAAAAAATTCAATGAAAGATTAAAAGTGCATTGGCAAGTTATTGCACAATATTCTGTCTGGAGACAGGAAACGTGGCCAGATTATTAAGCTGATTAAGGTGCAATTAGTTCATAAACTGCTCGAAGACCATATGCCAATGTTCATGTGGTAGTAGTCCTTTGATACGATATGAACGCTTTTAGTCTGGAGATAATAAAACTGAACCATATTAAATTAAAAGACAAACACCGGTGCATCTGTTACACATCGTTTATACGGAATACGTAATACCAATAAACTTTAAAGTGAAGTTTCCGTTTTGTCTTAGCTTAGCAGTAGGTTGATTTTATGTTGGTTTAGACTATAAAACTAACCTACGATGGTACGGTTAGGTTATTTGATTGGAATATCCTGAAGGACAGCCGTTGAGGAAGTGCAGGGAAAAAAATGCAAATCGTACCCTTTTATAACTTTAGTATTTAGATAGAAATAGTAAAAGTCAAGGGAGCAAAACGTTCCCATTTCTCAGACTAACTTTCGATTTCAAAAGACCCTTGACTTGTTCAACCTTGATAAAACTTGTCCAGCCAATGGTCATTTCAGATTAGGATGCTTTCCCAGGAATATTAACGTTTGCAGGTGTTCAACTTTGATGTGAATACATCAAGTCCCCTCCTGTCTTTGGCAGCAATAAAAAGGACCATTTGCATGTTTCTCTCAGTCAGTGTTTCAGAAACTTTAAGCAAGTGCAGTCGCAAAACCTTGTCTACCTTGACAAGGGATACCTTGTCTATGTGACCCAGTTGTACAACATCAAACACTCATTATAAAAATACCCTCTCCAGTCCAGTTTTGCATCCACCTTTTCACCCCAACTGACCCCTTTCCTTTACTACGTCCCTTTAAAACGAAACGAATAGCCTGAACTGAATACAGTTCACATAGGTAAGATAATCCATTTTATACTACTGCCCTAACTAAGGCAGCAGTAAGCCTTCACTATGCGTGTGTTGGAAAGTGGATTGGAAGTGCATAGTGATTTTCTGACATTTGAGTCCATCCTAAATACGCTATTGGAAGGGTCCATTTATGAGAGTTACATTGACAAACTTGTAACTCAATATTGTATGGACCTGGACCCAACTCAACCAATAAGAAAGTCAGAAGCAAAGCACTTTATTTCAGACCCAGATTTCATGAAATACTGGGTGAACCAGCCAGAAGATATGGAATTACGGCTCATTTGCAGACACTTAGTTCTGTACCTGTTACCACCATTCGAGAGAAAAGTTATCCCCATCTTTCGTAAACGGAGTGAGGAGCCAACCACCACTTCCTTCTTCATTACGACCAACTTTGTCAAAATGAACGAAGAGGCGATTCAGATCTGCCGTGGAGAGTGGGATTCGAATAGGGAGAACTTCCAGTTTGTAACTCCTGAGTGGAAGAAATCTAAAAGGTCTCATTCGGGCAATGGGATGTCGTTGGCTCAGAATAGCAAGATGGAGCTAATGAAACCGGATCAATGGCAGATTAAGACTTTGTCCGCCATTAAACGTATTGATTTGGATTTACACTACGAACATAAGGAGGAAGACACTCCTTCGTCCAAGAAACAGTTGATTGGAATAAAAATCAACCTTCGGGAGTACAGCCAGAAATGCCATGCATATTTTGACTGTGACGAGAATCAAGGAATTGCACACTTTGACAGAAACAAGTCCATGCAAAGTATGCCGACCAGAGTTATTAAAACTGGAAATGGATACTCCAAGGATGAAAAAGTTACAACGCACGTCTTCTCAGAGACGGCATTACAACTGCTTCTTCATCTTGAGAGTGGTTTCATGGAGTATCGTCAACGTCAACTCCAACAAGATGTCGATATGGATTGATATATTAGACGACGAAGAGGACACACCCACCCGGTTTGATTACAATAAATTGAAACTGGAACAGGAAGAGTTGGGGTTAACAATTACTAAATACTTGTTAACTGGAATTTAAAGTCTTCACAGCCACGTCCTGGAACTTCTTTCTCCCAAGCCAATCTTTGGACACTACCATTGACAAGAAGCATCTGTCTATGGGGGATTCATGGAAGATGGCGTTATTCAACGCTGTACTTGTAGATTTGTATAAAGTCTTAAATAGTTACCGTTTTACTAGCCTGTACGTTCAATTTTACTCTAAAATGTTAATTGTATGTCCAAAGCAGAGTCCATGTAAAATATTCAAACTGTTTTATTGTTATTGAATATTTAAACGTTTAAAAAAATAAAAAAAATTAAAAATTATATCCAAGATCTAATTTCCAACAAGCGCTTTATTTTCATAAATAAAAGTGGCACGTTATAAAATGCGTGGTGCTTCGACAAAGCAATAATAGACACGCACATGCAACTAAAATCGGGCTCACGTTACGTCAAATTATGATATCCTTGATATCTTGTCGTTAATGATCGACAATTGAGATTATCAATAGTGGATGGACCAAAAATTATTTATGTTGAAAAACTAAAATTTTGTTCTTTTTATTCCCAGAACTTTATAATTTTCTGAACAACGCACTTGTACATAGACGCTGCGAGCTATTCTTCCTACCATTATGTCACTTACCCATTCAATCGAACTCCTTTTTCTATAAATGCGGACAAACAAATGAACATTACAAAAAGGATAAGTAAATGCAATGACAGAAGGACCCTTTTAACTATAAATTAAATGTTACATTATAAATCAGTTTAACTCTTCTACAAGAACACAAGAACAAAGGAAAGTTTGAGATCAAGTTCAAGTTCAAGTTCAATGATTTATTCCAGTGAGCATTAACAAGACCAGCGATCAGATCACTCAGTACTTTCTCGAAATGGGAAAACAACTGAAAGTAATGATCACATAATGCATGCCTATTTCGAAATCGAAAAAAATCCCTATTTGCTCCAAAAAACCCATAAAAATATTCCATTTTACATGAAAATATTCTCATTCCGCCCGAACTACGTTGCACTCTTCCAACAACTACACAGCGGTACGAGTGAAACAACAAATATTTACTAAATATTTACTTGTAAATATTTTTATATTTTTTGGAAGTGAGTGAATATTTAAATATTTTGATTTATAATTCGTTTTTCCTCACCGTTTTTATTTAAAATCCGAACTCCAACGTGTTATCCCAAAATGTCTAAAGATAAAGAGTCAAGTTCAAGTGTGAATTTTGTATGCCAAAGATGCATGCTGCCCATTAAAATCGACCCCTCCTTCAACTCCCTGGATGAACACACACTGGCAGAATTACATCGTAAGTAAAGCGGTTATTTACTTCTTAAATAGTTGACCTTTGACCTTATCTAAACCCTCATGACCCAAGTGACCCTGAAAGGTCACTAAGGGTATGTAAAGGACGTTAAATTTGGCTGGAGAGTCAAATTGCATGGAGAGTTTAGGATTTATATTTGTAGCGTTTGTTTTTGTTTCCTTATTGAAAAATTGACCTTTGACCTTATGTTCATCTTACTTCAATCCGCATGACCCAAGTGACCCTAAGGATACGTAGAGGCGGTAGAGGACGTTAAATTTGGCTGGAGTTGTTAAATTGCATGTAGAGCTGTAGGATTTCTATTTGTAGCGTTTATTTCCTTATTGAAGAATTGACCTTTGACCTTATGGTCATCTTATCTCAATCCGCACGAGTAAAGTGACCCTAGACGGCCACAAAGGGCACGTAAAGGACGTTAAATTTGGCTGGAGTTGTTAAATTGCATGGAAAGTCTTTAGGATTTATATTTCTATAAATTA
This sequence comes from Hydroisotoma schaefferi, assembly GCA_034682405.1. Lineage (NCBI taxonomy): Eukaryota > Metazoa > Arthropoda > Collembola > Entomobryomorpha > Isotomidae > Hydroisotoma > Hydroisotoma schaefferi. Next base: position 39,599 of record JAQFZX010000879.1, read on the forward strand.
AGTAGATAATGATGTTTATTTCTTTGTTTTTTTGCAGTTCCATTGTACGCCCCTCCTAATTTAGACCTGGATGAAACTAGCGAAGCGTCTGGAGTTGTGGATAAGTTTGTTCCAGGACTAAAAAAGGCGAGTAGTACTAATAATACCAGGAGTTCTGGAAGTGGGGACAGCAGTACGGGCAACCAGGGTTTTACTATTGTAAATACTTCGTCGGAAATGACCCCCCAAGAAACCAGTTTACTCAAGACGCACATGGAACTGTTCGACATTTTGTCGAACAATACAGAAATAGACCATCCGCTCTGTGATGAGTGTTGTGATACTTTAATCAATCTGCTGGATACAGAACTGAGAGCTGCTGAAGAGGAATCTAATAATTATGATGTGTTTTTGAAAAAGTAAGAAGGATGTGGTGCTATTATAAGGCTGTTAATTTAGGAATTTGTTTTATCCGTTAGTGGGTTTAAAAGTACTCTTTGATGTTGATATTAGGCTGGAAAATGAACACGATTCGGAGGATATTGAAGGCTTGGAACAACAGTTGAAAGAGGTATTAATTGTTGATGTTGTAGGAGGAAAGTATTCGGTTAGTTCAAGGCTGATGTGTTAAAATATCTGCATAATTAATGTGTGTCTCACTTGAGAGAGTATGTCACGAAAGGGCTCCAACATGATGGACGGAAATATTATTTGTTTGATTAATAACGAATCTTTTAAAAAACTTTAAATTAAATTGTCTAGCTGAAACGGGAAGAAGGAACATTAAGAGGGGAGCTAAACGAGTTAAAAATTGAAGAAGCGACAGCTCTAGAAAACTTGCAAAGGCAGAAGACCGAGTTTAAAAGACTGAAAGAACAAGAAGATGAATTTTTAAAGGAGTATTGCAGAAACAAGAGGCAGTTGAATGAAATCGAAGATTACGGAATGTGGTATGTTATAATGTTCCAGATAAAAACTGTCCTTCAATGTAGATACTTTCTATCAATATTTTAAATAAAATGTTTGTTGTTTCTAGTCTTGACTATGAACTGAAATACGTGGAAGAGCAAATTGATCGACTGCTGAAGACAAATGCTTTAAATGCAACTTTTCATATTTGGCAAAGTGGTAGTCATTTCGGTACTATCAATACATTCCGTCTTGGGCGACTTCCATCTGAACCTGTTGATTGGAATGAAATTAATGCAGCGTGGGGGCAGACAGCTCTTTTACTTAACTCACTTGCACGGAGGATGAGTTTCAAATTCTCTAGCTTTCAGATAGTGCCTTTTGGAAATCACTCATATATTAAAGTAGGCTGAAGTTTTATGGAGCAATTTTTTTATATTAATTGTTGTGGGTGAATTAATTGCACATACAGTTATTATAAAATAATCAGGTATTGGCTGACAACACAGAACTTCCATTACACGGTAGCGGAGGATTTAGGTTTATTTGGGACAATAAATTTGACCAGGGAATGACAGCCTTCCTAGATTGCCTTGCCCAGCTTCAAGCTACAATGTTAGAGCGTCCTGGAAAAAATGGATTCTCTTTACCGTATAAAATGTCGGAAAAGGGAAAAATAGAAGATCATCAGGGAGGAAAAACGTATTCCGTTAGGTATGAAGATTTTAAAATACTAAGCAATTCAGGGAAGAACATAACTAACCGCTGATAAAAAAGGGAATTTGTAAAGCTAACTCTATTTATCTTAAAAATAGAACGCAGCTGAATTCTGAGGAACATTGGACAAAAGCTCTAAAATTTATGCTAACAAATCTTAAATGGGCCCTGGCTTGGGTGACAGCACAAACCGTAACAGACGGACACGAAATATCTTGAGGAATACTGATAGAATTTTAGCGAATATCATAATATGCAATTTTAGCAGTCTATAAAACTATCCAGTGCTTTCAAGTTGTGCTGTAAAATGTTAAGATGCGGACGTAATTTAATCCATCTGAGTAAATAAAGTAAAGTCATGCCGCAAGGGTTTGTTTGAAATTGTTAGTTTGCAATAATTTTTTGCTGTTGAATAAAAGATAAATAATGGTACACCTATTGGTATGTCTTTTATTAAACTTTCGGGCATCACCTATAACACCTCCAATGCATTACAGTTTCAATCTAAATTAGTGATCTAACCAATTATGAAAAAGTATAATAGCTGTGCTCTGTGCTGTTGGAACGGGTATAATCAGTGAATTCCGTTTGTAGTTATCTATTAATTTTTTGATTGCATTTCCGTTTGAGAACAGTTAAGATTCTTGTGGCCAACGCTTACCTTTTACAGTACTATTTTTCAGAATTGAATAAATAAGTAGTTTTAGTTGCCTAAAAGTGGGTTAAGGTTATTTTAAGTACAAAAGTCATGTAAGGACCAGGGAACTCCCTTGGGGTATTTAGGGGTCGGGGTATTTGGACTATTTGGACTATTTCCGGGGTCGAAAAAA
>JAQFZX010000880.1:0-42013 GCA_034682405.1 Hydroisotoma schaefferi
ATGCAAAACTAAAGAACGGTCATTAATAATTAAGTTAACTAAACACGGTCATGAAAGCGCTGGCTGACGAACACAGTATCTATAATTATTTATGTGGAAATATCTCTAATATTTAAAAACGATATGAATTATTGTAATAGATTCTTACAGCGAGAAGGCGGACAGCATTTGCGAAGCTGTTTTTTTTTAACTTAAAATCTACAGGTAGTACAGTAATTTGGCCAATTCTGGGGAAGGCTCGACCCCTAGATGTTGTCCAACTAGTCCTGCAAGCTTATGGGCGTACTGAAAGTATAATTAATCAAAGAATGAATATGTTCTTACAACTAACTTTATCATGTGTATGAATAAAGATAATATATTTTAAAACCTGGCAAAACGCAGGGACCTGGATTGAACCGGCCCAATTAAAATACATGTACGAAGTAGCGTAAGCGAACTTTTGCATCATATCTGGACTTATTGTAGAATCGTCGTGCAAAACAATGTAATGCGAAGGACTGGCGGTTCCCTAAAGACAGAAATATTATAATTACAGAGGTGTGGATGGACACTGGACTCATAACCAATCAATGAATAACTTTTACATGAATGGGACTTTATCTAGGTATATTATATTAACTTACTTGTCTTATCAACTGAGAAACAAGGAAAAAGTCAAAGTGATATCTTCGAGTGACCGTGTTGTCCACTACGGTACCAGGTTCTGGATTTTTTAAATGGGTCCCATGCTAAATAGTATGGAATTATATTGTAAAATCAGACTTATTATATTAGCTTGTGTCTTTGTATATGCCTTACTTACCTGCACATAAAATCTGGAATTTATGCGTTTCTGAACAACACAAAAGGTAAACTTTGGTTTGATGTTAACATCTTTAAAACTATCTAAAAACTGCTGCACTTCAGTAAGTCTTGTCATCTCTAGTTGTCCGTCTCCAACTCCATCTCTAAATACTATGACTCTATCTGGGAAAGCTTCGTTTTCCTGCTCGAAGAATTATCGTTATCATTATATGAATGAAATAAACTTAATTGTAGTGTTACCGTTTAGAATAATTAAACTTACCCGATAAAATTCTGTGAGAGTATCTACAAGCACCGGGCGAAGACTGGTTATAGATTCTTGCTGAATATTCTGAAAAATTACTCGAGAGTAAAATTTCGTATGAGTCCTGTTCAGAGATGCAACCACCGCTGTCACCGAGGCTTGTCTTTTTTTTGGGTCATGATAAACGTCCATTCCAACAAACATGATTCTTTCAGGCTTAATAATAAAAGACAAAGTATGTAATACAATAATTTAATTATTAAATAACATGGAATCCTATATTCTGTCTTACCAACGGGATTTTAATTGTCCATAACGATCCTCCAAGCTTGCAGTTAACTTGTAGGGCAACATTTTGCATTACAGAACGAATTTTCATCTCGTTGCTTAAGGTCGTGGAACGTATTACTTGCGACGGAATGGGCACTTCAGGAATACAGACTCTTTTCACTACTTGGTACAAGTCATCACGGCGAGAAGGGATGATGACAACGACGAATTGTGTGAACTAAATCAATAAAAGTTGATACTTCACCAGTTTTATTTAAATGTGACAATTAATTGCATTTTTGTGACAACAACCAACCCCGGGCTTGATATTATCTTCAAGAGCATCTCGGTAGTCCTCTGGCCGTCCCCTTTTCCCGACGTAAATCAGTTGCCCGTCACCACGATAAGTTATACCTAAAGGCTGTGTGACGGAGCGATAACTACTCATCAACCTTTTGGCTTTTTGATCATCTTGCGGAGTACAGAGAAGCAGCCAATGAGAAATGTGTACCTAGAAAAGTTATCAGCCAGCGTCAGAAACAAGTCCAGACTGAGAAGTTCGCACATTCATATTTAAAACGTCTCTGGTTACCGGATCATAAATTCTATTCTTCTTCAGATCACTGCTGAAGTCTCCATTGACAGGTATTAACTCGACCTTCTCATTGATAGTTATTGGTGGCGCAGATATGACCCTTCCTTCAATACTAACAGCCCCAGATTCCAGTTCCAAACCCCAATCCCTAAAAACTTTTGCTGCCTTCTCATTGCCTGGAAAATTCAGTTGCTTTATCATAGTGAAATTTTGATGAACGTATGAACTGAAATGATTGGAGGAAAATATACTTCTAGCGTTGTCAAGAAAGTCTTGCAAAGCTTGGTGTCTTGCTTCAGGGCTCAACCTGGTATGTTGCGCGATGTCCTTCATTATTCTGTAATCTGAGGTGATGTCTTCACTCAGTCCAGTGACAAAACACAACTCAGGAACGAGGAGTATTAAAGGGGGTGGACCCTGTGCATTTCCAGTTTATTAAAATGGCTATCAAAATTATATTTCAAACGTAAACATTGGTAACAACTTACTAAATCATTTATTTGCCTTTTGAACTTTCCTCTGGTAACAAGCATAGGCTGATCGGTGTCTCGAATGGAGATTCCGTAATTATGTTTGTAATAATCGATGAAGGAAACCTGAAAAGGTTAATACATGATCCATAAGGTTATTTATAATTCCTTAAATAATCTGTAATTACCATAAATAATTAAAATCTTCAACTTTACATTTCGCTCTATCCCGTCCACGACTTGAGTAAAAGTAGACCGAGGAGTCGCTGTCCAATCAACGTCGTCAATTTTATAATGCATTTTGTTGTATCGGGTCAGAACAATCTTTCCAAGCACGTAATCTTTGAAATTGTCTTGAAAATTCAGCCGGTTACATGACATAAATCGAGTTCTGCGGAAAATATGAAAACATTTATACACTTGAAGTTTTAAACGAATGTTTTATTGTAAACTAACAACGCCTCATGAAGCGTATCAGTTCTCAATACTCTGAAGGATGCATCACAGCATAACATAAGTCCACCTTCTTGGTAATCTATAGCTGTGACATAGCCAGGCCAAATCTGCAACCTAAAAAAATTCAAAATAATCTATTGGTTCTTCTGTTTATTTAATGTTTGCTATTTCAACTCCGAACTTACTTGTGAATCGGCAGATCAAAAATATTTTCATGATCGAAAAAGTTCCTATTCATTTCTATAAGTCCTAGAATATGCATGACCCTTCTGAGCAAGACATTGAAGAAGTGGATACACGTATCCGGAGAATTCTGCTTCACAAATTTGACGCGAACCTGAAAATCCGTTTCTGGAATTTTGGGATGGTTTACTTGAAACGTGGTAATCTAAATAGAAGCATTACACGTATCATGATTTTTAAAGGTAGTAATAATAATAAATTTTTAAAACTTTAAAAAATATATAAATTTAAGTCGACCTACCTTGTGAGGGAGCTTGATAGGTAGGTACAATTTCGAACCATCGAAACTAAATATATTGTTACCCAGATTATTTTCAATAGACTTTCTCACCATCATATGACGCAGTCTTTTGGAGCCTATCAATGGCTCAAAATCTACATGGTACTCATAAATCCCCTCAGTTCTAGAGACCTTCATTTTTATATAGTTGGCAACAATAGGAACCCTGAAAAAACGTGGAAAAATTCCCTTTCTAAACCCTACTTAATTAATTACCAACCAAATTCTTAAGACGAGGGTTAAAAATGGAGCATAACTTACAGCCTACCGTGTTGCCCTCTTCTTACAACGACAGACCGTTCCATTTCTTGGAAATCGTCCGAAGTTGAGCTAGCAGTATCTTTTAAACTAAAAAGTAAAAAAAACCAACTTACAAAAATCTTTCACAAAGTTACCCCTGAAAGTAATACAAATCCTTACTTCAAACTCGACGACGAAGATGAAGACAGCAGCGGGGGAGAAACCAACGTCTTCCTAGAGACTATTCCAACGTCCACGGGAAACTTGTCACGAATACTTTCATCCAAACTGGACACACTAGAAGAAGCTAGAATAAATAAAAAATGCCATGTTTAAACTACAAATCATTCATGGAAATTAAATTAAATGAACGTATCAATAAACGTCTAACCTTTCCCTCCCAAAGAACTAGAACTGGGACTGGCGTCCATTAATTTTACAGAGGCCGAGTTCGGATGAAGCTGTCTAAAAGTACTGATAAAATCATCTTCCTCGTCTGAATCCGTTGAATCGCTCACTTTTGAAGCTGGACTTATCGGAACTATTTTAACTTCCGGAACCTCCACAGCCAAACGTGTTGTTCTTGATAAGGAATCCTCTGATGTCTGACCTATTGCGACGCTTCCGCTAGCAGCTGCCCTTCCAGGGATATTAGATCCAGGTTTTTGGTCAGTAGACGGCTTGTTCCCTTTAGATTGTTGCCGTAAAAGCTTGAGTACATCCTATTTGAAAAACACAACGGATTGTTTTAAAAAAAGAGTGAAACAAAACTGTTAAAAAGTGCTTAATAATATTTTAATAAATACCTCGTCAGAGTCGTCATCCGAAGAGGATGATAACTGCACCGGAACTTGTACTACTGGTTGGGGTGTGACCCTATCGTGACCTCGACCTCGACCCCTACGACCTGGAAGACCTTGTCGCCTTATGCTGTCCATTTTATGTCTACAAATAATAAAGAAAAATGCAAATTAATAAAATACCTGGTACTTAATCCACAAATTAACAGTTCTGGGCGACATTTACGGGCAAAAATTACCTTTAAAACACTTTTCATGACCTTATTCCGGCCTTTTCCTATAAAAATTAAAAACCAAACATTGCGGAATTAAAATTAAAACTAAAAACTAAAATTTAGTAGTTTTTTGTAAGTTTTTTGAGAGTTTTGTTTTTGTTTACTCGAGTTGGCCAACTATTCCTCCCGGGTCAAATTATTTATCTTTGTCTCCAAAAGGTACAGAAGAATGGGGCACTTTCACATCATCTTTTTTGTCAAGTTTCCTTTGCTCTGCGATAAATTCCAATATTTCTCAAGATAAAGGGGCTTATCATCAAGATATCGAGAAGATAAGCATTCATCCATTTTATTTTGATGGATAGTTTATCTAGATTTAATAATTGTTCAATTCCTCGCAAGAAGTATTTATGCGAGGATGAAACAAAGCTGAGAGTTTGGAACATTGCATGGATTCTTTAAGCGTAAAAATATGAGTTTAAAGATCTTTAAATGAATGCACATTACTTTTTGTTGATGATAAGGAATGTTAGCAAAAGGCTTATGGTTTATTCAATAATTTTTTGAACATTTAAAAAGTGTGAATATCAGTCGAGTGATATCCTATGGTTATCTCTTTAAGGGATATCCTACGGTTTATGAATTACAATAGCGGCCGACTAGTTAAGCTATTTTAATTCAAACTTATTAGAGTAGAATAATATCAAAAGATAAAATTTACGGTCATTATATTCAAATTACTTATGTACAATTTTAAATTAAATAATCCTTAAATAAATATGAATAAGAGTAAAGTAAAGCGTGTTAACGATTATGTGTTTGGGGTGGAGATTAAATTGCGATATAAAAGTGAGTAGTAAAAGGAACGTAAGAAAATATTAAGACGTGTAATTGACTCTTTTACAAACTTTCCACAAACTCCCAGTCTTTATCCTCAGGATCTAAAACTAAGGGTGGCTTTTCTATATTCGGTTTTGTTTTTAAACTAATAACTTTTTGGGAATGTTTCATTATTTGGCCGGGTACGTCCAAAATCCAGATTTCATCACATAAAGAGGCTGAAATACACACGACATTTATTTTCTTAGGTTTAATAACGTCAACGTTTAGATAAAGTGATAATTTTTATAGAACAAAGAAGTTAAAAACCACTTAGGAACTTACCCGTCAGTATTTTTGCAGCACCTGGGACTTTTTTCCAGTAGTTGCCCACAAAGTCAGTCTTTGAGATTCCATAGCGGCGAAATATGTCCCCTTTACTCGATAGTGCCCATACGGCAATATCACTGAAAGGAACGTGTAATTTATATACGCCTAGAATATAAAAATTCATTTAGTGTCCACACAACCAAGATAGCATACCTAAGGGCCAGCTCAACAGCCTCAATTCCAGAGAGAGGTAGCCATCTTGTTCCGATGGGGAAGTCAGGATAAATTGCTTCCCTAACGTACACATTTCCATTGCTATCAAGCGCCCATACCATACTTCCACTTGTTCCAACGTAAACCTAAGATAAATTCATTTATCAAATTAAATATTTGCTGTATGGTATGAATAATTTATTTATGATTATGACCTTCGTGAATATACAGCCTTTTCCACCAAGCGGAGATCCATCTACTTGAACCCATGCAGGTGAAATATCGTTCATACTAGTTGGCCTTAGACTACCCGTTCTCATGTAAATATTTCCTTTCTTATCACAGGCCCAAGCTACGTCAGATCCACACGATATATGATTAAAGTGTACAGCTCCGTCTAAAATTAATTGAAATGTTAGCTCTGCTTCGACTCATTAAATGTAATGTATAATGTTCTTCGACAATTTTATTGCTACCGAGTGGCGAAAGGTCAATTATATCCCAACCATGACCTGCAGGGTTATTAGAGGAAATATTGCATCGGCCATAAACAACACCATCAATTGTTAGGACCCACAACGCATCAGGAGCGGGGGTGGTACAGACCAATTGTTTACTGCAAGGTAGATCCAAGGCCTGTAGGGAAAAATTAATCTGCGTGTAAGGCTATTTTTTTACGAGAAATCATCCTTAAATCGGATATGCAATACCTGCAATCTTTTCCCATCCGGAGTGGAATAAAGTAACTTTTCCTTGGAATCTAGTAACCATAAATAGCCATGCTCCTTGTAAATACTCCCAGCATAAATATTCGCCCATGTTGTCGAAGCTGTATGATGAAGAGGTCTATCAATTTTAATGGATTTCCAACCGTGTCCTTAAATTGTGAAACAAGATAGATAGCATTAATATTCATCCAGAAGTTTACAAGTCAAGCGATTATAATCTAATCTAGGCAGGGAAAGTATTTCTGCATACCTTCTATCGAAGTTTTGTTGAGAAATATAGTAGAAGAACCTGATGTAGAGTACCAAATTGCGAAATTGGAACAGCAAATCATAGATATAATTTTAGACGCCAAGAGGTTCGTCAGCCGATCTGGTATCAGAGTATTGCTGATTGTTTTCGTCCAACTGGATAACGATGAGGTCCTGCCAGCTCCGTTTAACGAGCACTGTTGGTTACAAATAAGAACTTTCCACGGGAACGAATTTCCGGAGGCAGAATCTGATCCAATGCCATCGGAAAAGTACAAATTATTATGGGCATCTGCAATCCAAGCTGTGCCGGCTGGTCCAACACACAACGTGGTAACAGGGGGGATGCCTATATCCCATTTCTTTTCCAACCAGTTGGTCCCCTTACAGCTTGTTTCAGTTATGCCTACTCGGTATAAAACTTTCCCTTCTGAGGTAACGGCCCAAACGCTGTTATCAAGTAAACTTAGCTGAATTACTGTCCAGGCACAATCTACCTTTTCGAATTCTGGAACCATTGCACTTTCTAAAAGGCCACAGCAAATCATTACCGTTCCATCCAGTTTGACTAACCATCCTACATGTTTCTTTACTGCTGCTGAAGCGACGTTTGAAGATATCTTACTCCATTCCCCGTTGTGGATTCCAACCGGTGCGTCCTGCGACGGAGTTCTTAATGAGTATAAGGTTCCTTTTAAAATTCTCCAGACAACAGAGCCACAGGAGGACACTGCCACTTGGTTTGCTTGATAGTCTGTCCCAGTCCAGCGAAGACTTAGTTGATCGAGACGACTGTAGTAGACGTTGTTTTTGGTATCTGAACAAACAACGTAAGAGTCGCAGCAAGAGATGCTTTGAAGAGCGGATGGAGCCTTGTAGGAAACCCACGAGTCATTTCCTACTACGACTTGATCCACTACGATATCTACAGCTTCCGCCGAAAAGATTTCACTGACCAAGGCAGTGCTAGAAGGTACCCTTACTTCCTCTTTTAACCCTTCTTGATTTTGACTAGCGGTCGGATCACATAAGCTATTAGCAGCTGTTGGAGGTCCAAAACTTAGAGCTGAAGCTATAGAATTATTTTGCGAATCGTCCCGCAAACGGTACATAGTATAGATATCGACAGATTCATCAAAAACACGGGACATCGTACTATTTTCATCTTCACTATCCTGCTCGTCATCGCTAAATTTGTAAACATTATCCACGGAGAACTTTGTAAGAGTAAGCGTGGACGATTGACTAGACAAATCGGAAGAACTGTACTCCGAGTCACTGACTACTTGAACGTCTTTAATGGTTGATATACTTGACTCCCCATCGCATGCGTCGTCTGTTACAGCTTCTTCGGAACTTTCTTGAACCTGCAAATCTAAACCTGTTTTTCTTTGGAATTGCTGGACTACTATGGGTTTTTCTTCCTTAAAAATATCATCTATGGCACTACACTTTAATGAGTCGGGGAGGAGCTCAGGCCATTTTAGCTTTCTGGCGAGGATTTCTTCCTTCGTTTCTAAGTCAGGCTGAGAGACTTCTTGAGGTACTAAATGAGCAAGGAAAGAAGAACTTCTGGACAAATGTTGGTGACTTTTTAAATTACTAAAATCGAAATGCGGTTTAGAGGATTCCGACGTTGTGGAAGCTGACTGACTAGACTGAGCTGAATCTGAGGATGAAAACCTGGTACCGATTCCATTGTTAGCGATGCCAAGGTCTCCTTCTGAATTAGTGGAGCATGCACTGCTTAGGCTAATCGCGTCTGAAACGGTGTCAATAGATGACAGCAATAATGGGTCAGACTGCTTAGACCTTCGTTTTTGCTTTTTCCTTCTGGCTACTGGATTTAGCAATACTTCGTCAAAGGGCTGCTTGGAAATGTGGCCGAACTTATCCTCAATGGGAGATTCTGAGGAGGAGGGTTCTTCGGCAGGACTGGTAGTCGTTGGCGTATCTAGAATGATATTAGGTACTGCATCTCGCAGTGGAATAACTGGTGGAATGACTGTGTACTGTCCGTCTTGAATATCCATATCTATTTCAATAACGTTTTTAAGAGTATTTAGTAAAGATGAGTTCATCTTTGGCAAGGCACGGGAGGTTTCTTTCAATTTTGATGCGAGGAAGTTCATAGGGTCTTGAGGTAAGCGGAAGTCAGACATGGAAGCACTCATAATGTTCGGGATTTTACTCATCCCCTTAAAAAAGTCACTACTGGTGGAGTTTAAATTAATTTGCTTGTCAGGTACATAACTAAGACGTATTACGGATCGATCGGAGTCTAGAGCAAATATTTCATTTTCACAGACTGCCAGGTCAACAACCGACTTTAACTCTTTGCAGATTCCAATAATTAATGTGTTGACTGGATCGATCACTAAAATAGTATTTTTGTAGTAAGTAGCTAAAAATGTTTTCATATAACAGTGTAGCGTTCCTAACTGAAAGTCGTGTGGTGTGGTTTTGCTGGGAGTTGGATTGATCACGGGAATACAGTTGTACTGATTTTCTAGGAACAACTCCTACAGGGTAGGATTAGCATGTTTTAAATACAAAAAATAAGGATAATTACAAGCTTCATGCAGACATTTGCAGTTCGTACCTTATATTTGATAGTTTGCTCTACAGTTCCAGTGGAATTAGCAACCCAGATCCTCCCACCAGGCCGAACAGAATAAAGCTTAAGGTCGTCAGAAAGATTTGTACGTCGAAAAATACCACCGAATCTTCCTTCGCTAGAAAGTTCAAGACAGTTGGTAATCTAAGTAAGATAAGCCCAAATTTTGTTATTTGCTTGTCAAAACGAATATCAAACGTACCTTTTCCGATCCTGAGTACCTACTTTAAAAATTGTATTACTCTCCAAAGAAAAAATTATCGACCGAACAATCGAACAAACAAGAAGATTTTTCCTAGCGTAACTTAGTTGTACAATTTGAACATTTTCGCACAGCAGGCTCTTTGACTTTACAAAACCCTGAAACAATTCATAAAACAAAATTGACTACTACAATGCATTTAATCTAAAGCGCTTATAACCATTGTCATCAACTCCAAGTGAAAAATCAGGCTTACAAAATCGTATTCTACATCCGTAAGGACCACATTTCCTGCAGAATCTCCACTAAATAGTTTTAAACCGTTCTTACTCCATTCTAAGCTAGTGATGGGGCCATTATGAAGCTCATTGACGGTGAACCTCTGAGTCTATACAGAAATCAGATTGAATTACATTTATTTCCTCCCTTTAACGCTAGGCAAAATATTTAGCACATAATGTACAAAATTAAGCGTCATACTTTGCTCTCAGGCTGAGAATTATTGTTGTTAAAACCAGGTAAGGTTTTAATAGGCTTCGGAATCTGAAATATAGTTATCAGTCCATCTTTGTTTCCGGCTGCAAGCATATAATCAACGCTGGAGAGAAGACTTATCGTTGTTATCGGGCTGTTACTGTCCTAAATAACCAAAATAAACCATTATATAATACAAAAACCCTTTAAAAAAACAAACCTCGACCTATCTATAAATAAATCTACCTGAGTTCTCAGTCTGTCCAAGCTATTTAACTTCCGATCATACCAATAAATCAGCCCTACGTTGGTACCCACAGCCAGAAACTCGGCCACGGCTGCGATGCACGTTAACTTCAATTCCAGCGTTGTCAACCCTTTCTGAGCCTTCATAGGGATTTTGGAAAGAAGATTCGTCAACGGGCTCCATTCTCGGAGTAGCAACGAAGCATCCAACCCTTGTCCAGTTGACCTTTGAACTTCAGAGCTTAGGTCTGCACAATTCCCAGACTGGTCCAAATCAGAACCCCCATCATTCGACATTTTCCAAGGCGCCGCAGCGTTTCCAGCGTTTTCAATTCAAGTTATATTTTTTCTGCGGCCTTCCATGACCCCAAACAGCCCTTTAGATCCACTTTAAACGATCCGTACAACCTTTTTCAAATCCATTTTTCACGATTGTTCATCTATTTCTGGCAATTCCTGTTAAAAAGTAACAAAAACATCATTTTATCGCCTGGAAGTAAGGGGAAATTCCATTTGGGATGGAAGTGTACAAAATAAACAAGATGTTATTTTACTTTTTCTTTGTTCCAGATTTTGTTAATTGGCTCAACCAAAACAAGTGGATAAAAAAAACTTGAAAAATATAATTCTGTCTGGATTCCAGTCCAGAATCTATTCCGAGTATTTTCCAACAATCCTGTTTTCCTGTTTCAGTTGTAGTTTTTTTTTATTAGTTGAAGTAATTAATAATTTGGTATTATATAATTAATTACGCCAGAACTAGAACCGATGTAATAATTAATTGTAAATAAAAAAAATATGAACAGGGGATAAGATGATATTCCTATAAATAAAACCTCCTCCTTTTTACAGTTATAAAGTTAAAATTAAGTTAAATATCAAACATGCATGTGTAATCTTATAGGGGAACCAGTCAAAGTATCACATCAAGCATAGAGAAAGGTACCTATTAAAAGTGGAAGTATAATAAAATAATATTTCTTACGTAAGTATGTATGCTGTGTCCTTGTCTTTTAAACAAGGAACAGAATGCGACGTGATATCCAATAATCCAATGTCTGAAAAGTAGAATAAACATAAAACATGTACACAGCAGAAACACAGAATTAAGGTCAGATTTGGATGGATGGATGGAGATATTGGAGGATGATTTAATAAATAGTTCCCTCTTGGCCTCTTCTGTATTGGGTCCTTTTAGACAGATTCAGATTCAGATGAGTTGTTTGCATGCGTCTTAATTTTTAAGCTTTATCTTAAAAAAAGAGTTAAATCCAGCAAAAGACTTGCAGTTAATAAATGTAGCGGATGTCTTTTGTAATTTTTTGTCATAAAATGGAAATTTGAAATATGGTGTAAAACTTCGATTTGACTAGATCTCCAGGGAAGCTAGTCGGCTCTCTAGACATTGTAATATACTCTTGTGTCTTGTACCCCGTTCCTGTTCCACGTTTCCCCCAGTCGCATTCCTTCCTCAGTTCCCCCCGTTACCCCTTCCCCAGCCACCCTTATTCTCTTGTTGGACTGAAGATACAACTGGTACTACAGTTGGATTCGTTAGTTCAACTACTTATTCTCCCCTCTCCAGTTCCCCTTTTCCAGTTCTCCACTTTTCCTAAGCCAGTTACCCCTTCCCCAGTTCTCCCGTTTCCTCAAGCCAGTTCCCCCTTCCCCAGTTCTCCCGTTTCCTCAAGCCAGTTCCCCTTCCCCAGTTCTCCGCGCGTTACTGAGAATGGATGCGACAAAGGCACAGAGACTGATCTTTAGTAAAAGCGTTATGAAAAAAAATTTCTCATGACTCGATGTCCGGTCCGGCTTTTCATCCCATGTCCAGTAGAACGCAAACAAATGCTCTAAACTTAAGACAACAAACATTAATATTTGTATAGCATTATTTAAAAATGAGTAATGGTATGGTGTGGTGTAAAATATCTCGTGAGAACAGGACTCGAAAATATTCGTTATAAATTATTTTATTTATCACAAATTCTTACGCACTAAAAATAATATTAGAATAAAGTATTTAATTTTACGTGAACTACAACAATACATAGAGATGAAATACGTTAAACAGTTAATGTTAAATAGACCTTTGAGTTGAACTTTTCATAAGAGTAAATGAGTAGTCCTAATAAAATATTTTACTTCATTACGCGCTAGTGTACAGTAGTCTACAGTTGATGATTATACCAGACCAATCGTGGGATAGTGATTAGGAAAAATTAGACATTTAACCCTATTAAAAAGCTCCGTTAAAGATCCACACACATTTTATCATCCTCTTTATCCTCGGAATCATGTTTAGTGCAAGGATCCTTATTATTGTCGCTCTTAGCTGGTAGGGAGTTCGATGGCTTTTCTGTTTCCAACTCTACAGTTGAATCTAACGAAACCCTTTCTTCAGCAGAGGTGCTCTGAGCTGAATGTTCATTTGGGGTTAAATCTACTGCTCCTTGGGATTTAGACGTGCCTGCTTCTTCTGCCTTTTCTGGATATAGATCCACTAAATCTTCCAACCCTGAAGGAGGTTTCATGTTGAGGAACTCTTTCTTCAGCAGAGCCAAGTTGTTCTATCGAAACGAATGAATCCAATAAAGCATTACATTTATGTAAGATATTCTATTGGTTTTGCAAAGGAATTTTCACCTTAAAAACAGTAACAGGATCTGCAGATCCTGTGACGCTCTTTCCAGCCCTTTTATCATGTTTGCATGTTATGGTTAGTTCTTCAAGCCATTTTTCACATTGTGCTACAATTTCAGCTCTTTTCATCCAGAAATGTCGTTGAGTTATCTGGAAAACAGATAGGAATACATTACATAATGAATTTAAAAAACAACACTATATAATGAACTTCATATCAGAAAACGGAACTTCTTAATACCTCTTTGAAGCAAGGAGAGGGATGTCGAAGTTGGTCTAACATAGCCCATTCCACAGAAGCTATTTGAATGCCTACGTTGTACTCTCTACAGTTCCGTTCACCTTGCTCTGTTCCACGAGATTTCTCATATCCGGGTTCATTAAAATAAGGTTCTGCATTTAAAATTAGCGACTGAATCGCAACAAGAACAGGTAGAAGACTGGATGTTTGAGGATTCCATTTCTCTTCGGGGCGTCCATGCCAAGTATTAAGAATGCTTAGGCAAACTTTTCCATCCGTGTATAAATTTGGATTGAATCTTATACGCTGGCGCCCAGTGGTCTCCAAGTTAATCATCATAGGAGAGTTTGGATAGTCATTAGGAAAAAATACGTCAAACTCAAAGCACCCATTTGCATAAGGTGTTCCTGCAGGGCCGGTTATGAGCACTTTCATAACATCCAAACGATCATTATCGCATCGGACAAAAATTGCACTTCCGTAAGCAATAGGTAGGGAGGTGGACAAAGTAACACTTTCTTGTGCCAGCCTTTTCAGTCTAGCTGGAAAGCTTCGGGACCAATGAGTTCTAACGTGGACTTCGTAGTGGTATGGGACAGAGAACCTTATACCAGTTCCTTCATCATCTTCAGTTATCATCTCATAAAATGCTGGAAACGACAGAATAATCGAATTAAAACTCAAAATCCAGATAGCTCATTGTAATCAAAGCTATCGGACAATTTGAATTACCAAATTGCATCTTCTTCATTTCGTCTAGGTATCTTTCTTCTAAAGTTTTCTTAGGTTGAGCGACCAACTTTAAAGAATCGTCAGCCATTTCAATATCCTCTGGACCCATCTTTTTTGCAAGTTCAGCAACAGATTTCTAATGAGAATATAAAATATAATTTTTATTTGACAGCAGAAGTGTCCGAAGAGTAAACATGAGCCAGGTATCATGTGATGGAGTGTAGTCCTTTTCCAAATAAACCATACTGAATTAAATACCTCTACAAGAATGGCTGTATTCTGAATATCAAGAATCAAAAGAGCTAGACCCTCATCCTCCAACTCCTCCAGCGCTTTACTAGTCAATTTACTCTTACTCTTCCCCTTAGAATTAGTTCTATAATGAAAAGAATAAGACATTTTCTACTATACCGTTCGTTGGTAGAATTAATGGTGACAGCTAAAAAGTAAAATCTTACATCAGTCTTTTTGCGTAGTTGTCGACCACATCCTTCATTTTACTAAGTAATGTAGAAATACATTGCTCATCATTAGGTGCGGCTGTTTTTCTTTCCCAAGGAGATAGCAATATAATAAGTTGAGGGCAAGATACTAATGCTCGGAGAAACTCCAAAACCGATTTATACAGCGGAACATGACGTGCCATATCAAGAACTAGACATTAAGAAAACGAACAAATCAAGTACAAAATACAAATATTTCAAAAATTGTTATGCGACTACGATTTTACCTGAATCATTCCGCAGATATCCGGCTATGGCTGTGAATAAACAAGAGCTTCTTAATAAGTCAGTGACTTCGCCCGGTAGAGTATTTTGTTTCAGGGAGGGAAGACCATCAGCGTCGACAGAATTTTGCTCCTCTAAATGCTTAGCGAGGATGTCAAAAATTCGAGGATTAATATAACTGGACAAAAGATGAAGTAAACAAGTGACATTTTCTTCTTCGGCCTTCTTTTTCTGCATAGCCATTTCTATATCCCAACTTTGAGCAGTACTTCCCGTCCCGAAACCAGTTCCTTTGGCCCAGTATACATGAGATTTATCGTCTGACTTAGATCCTTTATCAGGATATCCCGACTGAGCTTTTGTGGCGGCGATGACAAGCTAAAAATTATTGATTTTAACTTTTAAAGTAAATTACACACAGTAAGTAAACTAAAAATTGGGAACATACCTCATGCTGTAAGCCGGGCATTAAAGCAGCGTCGCAGTTTTGATGTGTGAAAACAGCCAAACAAGCCAAAATAAAATGCACTGCCTTGACGTCGATCATAGCCGATCGAAGGAGTCTTCCTTCGTCCGAATCAATGGGCAAAGCATCCAGAAGACATTTCAAAACCTGGAATGGAAGCGTCGGCAAGGTTTTGGCAATTGCAGAGCCAAATATGTCGTCTAAAGAAAAGAGAAAGCCGTAAGATTAGTTAAGAAATATTGCAATGGTTATTCTACAATAGAACAGTAAATCATGTCTTACTTCCATCCGCGTCATCAGTCACTCCCATGACTAATCTTAACATACACTGAGCACCAATTCTTTCCCCAAGGAGTATCTCAGAAAATCTAGGAAGGCTTAAGAACAATCCAAATGCAGCCATGGAGTGAGGAGGGATACTAGGACCAGCACTAAATTGTCGCATGCCAGGTATTCTTTTTGCCATAGGAGTAGAAGTAGCAACCATACTATCCAGCATGTCCTGTGGATTAAAACCGATTTATCAATGAACGAATTTCTACATTTCAAGAAGGTAACTACTCAGCAGAATCTTATGAAAACTTACATCGTAGAAGTCATCTGCACTTTCAATTTTAACCCACTCATTGTCATTTGAAGCTCCAGGACTATCCTTTTCACCAGCCATAACAAGACCTACAGACCCTGTAAATTTGCTCCCTACAGCTATTTGTCTTAAAGTTTCTGGATAAACTACAGGAAGATGCTTTGCCAGAAGACCTAGGCCTCCAATCCTACTGAAAACCTCAACTGTTGATGGAAGAGGTGCTACATTCAGAATACCGGGAATGTAATCTTTTACTGTACTATCGGTGGAACCAGAACCTCCTTCAGCTTCTCCAATGGTACCAGTTGAAGAGGACGGGGAGACACGGGAACTTGATGCTAATATTGTAAAAGACATTTTTACTACTTTTTAATTTTTGCACCAACATGATTAAAAATACGCATTGATTAAGCGAAAAAACTTGGCAATTTACTTTGAGTGGAAGGGGTTTCCATACGAATAGTGAAAGAGAGAATATCCAAAAATGTATCAGGTTTATGATGACGTACAGCGGACATTAAAGTAGCGATTGAAACATTTGTCGGGATTTTTACTCCAGCAAAATCTTCCAACTCCAGTACCTAAATAAATGGTAAATAACGTACTTGTAGTAACTGGGCAAGAAACTTGGAGAAATGTAACAGCGATAGTATTTCTATACTAAGCTCACCATGGTGGGTCCCTTTAGTTTGTCTCCATCTCCATTTGGCTTGTTATCGGTCGCACCTTCCGGCTTGAGCTTCTTTGATGCCATTTTAATGGGACGCTTCCCTTCAGCTGTAATACGTTTGTCCTTGGCAGCATTTCCTGACATGGCCAATTGCATTTGATCTATTATTTCTAAACCAGCTTCTATTAATCCCTGCTCCTTCTTGATCATTGACAAGAATTTGTTAGGATCGGAAGAATTGATCAAAGTCATTTTCTCAAGCTTAACTCCATTAGGTTCTAAGTAAACATAAAAAAAATGAACAATGGAAAGCTTGCCTTACATATAAAAATATATAATAAACCGAGTCGAGGAATCACATTGTCTCACCTATCATCTTCATAAGTTCGTAAGCAAACGAATGGGTACTAATAAAAAATATTTTGTCGCCTCCATTTACTCCTATGGATGGATGTTTATCTTTCAATGAGAGAGAACTTGGAGGAGTTTTTAGAGGATACTTTGATGAACTTTTCACGTGTACGGTAACTTTTTCATTTTCTAGCAGAAGTTGAATCAGTAAACGACGACAAAATGATGACATCGAATGAAGAAAAACGGCTTCTGTGTGAATTAAAAAATGGTCACATAAAAAAAACTGCAATACACTTATGAGTAACTGTAGACGAATTCAGATATTATTTACTGTGAGGTGTTGATTTCTGTGATAAAATTATATCCCTAAGACAAGTAGCAATAATTCTTTGATTCTCCGGATGGGACCAGCAACATTTGGCAAGAAAATTGATCAATACGGATTCAATGTCGTAAAGATGGCCTCCGAAGTAGGATGTTTTTAAGTTTCCAGGTAGTGTGGAAAGGAGGTTTAATATGGGAAGCCAAAAACCTGACCCGTGAGATCCGAACCATGCTTTAATTTCATTGATAGTGCATAACTCCTGGTAGAAGTATAAAATTGAAATAAAAAATTCGCATGATATTATATCATTGCTTCCACTCTTCGGCTGTCTATTGCTATTCATCGATTTTGCAGTGTAGAAGCTCCAGAAGTCTAAAGATAAGATTGAAACATTAAGCTTGGATTTTCGACTGATTTTTTCATTCACAACTATCAAGTTTTGCACTTACCCATGATAGAAGTATTAAGCTGATTAAGTAGTTGCGAATCTTGAAGAAGTCGACAGGCCATGGGTGATTGGGATACTCTTCCTAGAGTCATTAACTTATTCCGTGTCATACTACTTTTTATCACTGACAAATCTTCCAATTGGACCCTTTCCCAGATGCATCCTTCTTCATACCATAGATATAGTAGCTCATCCAGCGGCTGGTCTCGCTCCACTTTAATAAACGAATGAAATTAGAATTCCGCTCAATATTTTCATACATACTATAAAATATAATATATGAGAGTCGTACTCCCATTACCTGTCCAATCCATCTGTTTAATTACTTGCATCAACGTAAGCAGATAGGCGTAAAGCCATGGGCGACTGTAGCAAATAGAGCACAAGATATGGTCTAATGCAATTTTGAGTTCGGATTTACCGTCTAACTTCAAAGACCACTTGTAAAGTTTCCTGTAATATTTAAGAATATATATTGTCAATAAAAACAAGTTATGCCGAGTTCTTTAAATTTTTTGTTTGAATCAGAGATCAAATTCATACCTAAGAAGTGCCGGTGTACAAATACTGGTTAGATCAAGTTTTCCGATAGCAGAAATGCTCCAAAGAGAAGCTGCAATCGCTTGAAAGAACTCGGGTACTGCCGGAGAGGAACTGAGTTGAGTCTAAATAGAAAGTTAAAGTATTTATGACACATTCTGTAGAAGTTATTTAAGCTTGATTACTAATAACTCTTACTAAATCCGGATTGTCAGCGAACGATTCCAACCAAATTATCATAGCCACTAAATTATCGGAGCCCCATTGAGGGATGTTGCAGCAAAGTTTGAAAAGTAACTCTACGACAGTGCTGAGTTGGGACAGCCCAGCGACACCATGAGGATTTGCGGTAGCCACCATACCTGAAGTATTAGTTTACATTTTGAAAGAATCATCGAATATAAGCTCAATACCATTGAATATCAAATGAGTTTTACATACCATGAGCAAATCCTTTCTGAACTGGCCCAAGCAGCGCATTCATAAGTTGCTCACTGACTTCACGTCTCAAATTACCGAAATGGAACAATACTGAAGATAAATGAGGTAAGTAAATGTCTTGAGCTTTTCCATTGGCTACAGGCGCGATGAGCATAGAGTAACAAGCTTCTAAGACGTCCGGTATGGCTACTGCTGTTTCGATGATACGCCGACACATAGTAGGGTTCTTTTCCGAAACGGATATTGCACGGTCCAAAATGTACAACCAGTGGGCACTGAGTAAAATCAATCAGTTATCAACTGAACCGAAGTCGTAATAATTAAAAAGTACCAAGTATACACTTATAGAATAGCTTACCTTGACTCGAAACTTTTAATACTATCGGCAGTGGAGAGGCCTTGAAGTGCTGCTTCACTAAATGTTGTTGAGCCCAGAAGTCTTATTTGTGAAAGGCCGAGGTTACTTGAGTCCTTGGGCTTGAACAGTCGAAGTAGGACAGTTTGAGCAACTTCAGGCTGCGGTAAAGAAATACTGATGTTAGACATCCCACTACAATGTACTGGTGGGCCCATGGGAAGCGTTAGATTGGTTCTATCTCTGGAAACTTCAACCATTATAGCAGACGGACAAGCTGCAAGAATTAAAAATCATTTTAATTTTTGTTTAAGGTATGTGAAACTTTGCCTCTAATTTACGCATATTTCGACAAAATGTAAAGTCATTAAGGCATACTTGACAAAGCTGTCATATGAGGAACAACATGGACTTCTCTTAGTAACACAGCACAAGGCAACGTTATTAAGAGCTCTAAATAATTTTCTTCTGGGAAAAAGTGATACGACCAAACTGGCGTTCGAGCTCTTCGATGAGGAGGCGTTGCCTGCAGTAAAACTTCAGATGGATGAGCTGAGAAGTTTGAAGATGTTATTGTACCTGAAAAAGTAAGATTAACAATAGATTTTGTTACACGGACTAGAACTACAGTAAATTAATAGCATATTGATATCAGCATCTGCTTTGAATTTTAAATACCCAACGGAGCAACATTGATTTGTCCTTCCTGAAGCTCAATAGAATCACTTCCCATCTTTCTCTGTCCAGAACCAAATAATGCATTGGTATCCGTCCGTCCTATGTACTGGGTAAGAATAGACACGAAAGTGGGACAGCTGCTGAAAAATTTTCTAGCACTGATAACGAATTTTTCACCGACAGCCTATAAAAAACAACTTAGTTGTAAAATATAGATCGCGCTTTGCTTCATAAAGGGCAGCATTGTTTTTGTTAGTATTTCATACTTACATCAACACATTTCATTTCAGTAAAAAATTTTAGATTGTCTTCTTCACTAATAACTTTCAGTGCCATTAGAACAAAGGTTTCTGATACAATTAGAGGACAGCAGAAGTCATCATACGGAGTTTCTGAAATTTCCAAACGTACATATTACTACAACTGGACTGACCCCCACATATTTTTATCGTAATAATTAATATCAATTACTTGATATAAACTTGAAAATAGGTTCAATCAACCATTTTGATTGCGAAGTGTTGATCTGAATTTTACTAAATAAATGAATCACAGCATCAACTACAGTTACAGGTGTGGATGTCTCCATTATGTTGAAGGCACTGACTAAATCCCCACTGACAAGAACATTAATACCATTTGGATTGGCTAAAACCGACAAAATTCTCATCATCGTTGATTCCATTTGGAGAACTGTGGTTCAATTAAAAACAATATTATGTTAGAATCGGTACTTTTATCCTTTTAGCATTAAAAATAGAGAAGCATTCGAAAGTTTCTGTTACCAATATCAGCAACCGTTTTAGGCTGAGAATCCCCACATTTGGCTACGTAATGAATTAAGGCATTTTCATATTCCGTCAACTGAAATGGTTTCGCCATTTGACTCAAGAATTCTTGGACTGTTGCATCAGACTAAATAAATAATAATTATATGAATATTAAGCTTATATTTAGAAAATATTGATATTTTTACAATGTTATTAGAATTTTGACTCACTGTTGAGATGGTTTTATAAGGAAGACTAACAAAAGAGGCCATGAACGATACTAAGCGAAACATAACATGGTCAAAGGTCTGGGACTTTCCGGTCTTGGGTTCGGTGTTAACATTAGACGTGGAACTGGAGGATGTGATCGACTTTAAATCGCCCCCAGGTTTAACCGTAAGTTTGCTGGGACAGAACACGTACTGATGAAGAATTTGAGCTGTGAAAGTTTAAAATAAAAATTCGTCTTGAGCATGACTTAAAGTCGACGGATTAGCATTATTACTAGGATTCACAAGAATTACCAAGTTGTTGCATAAGACTGATAACTGTGGCTGGATTGACGTACGATAAATCCGGACACGTCAGTCTATCTAGAAACTTATTAAATGCATCTAATGGAAAGTCCGCACTGATAAAAGGGCCTGACAGGAACAAACTAAGCACTCGGAGGAGAATCTCTTTAAGGCAAGGAGTCCATGGAGTATCTGCACTTAGTTCCCGTAAACGTTGAAGAAAGTTATAGAAATGCTGACAAACGGTTGGACCAGCCTGGAGAGAAAGTAAAATTATTAAATTCAAATTATAGAATAAGTATAAGTTTCAGAAATCTTAGGTACTTACAGCAACGACGTGACTTTTTAGTAAATTCATTCCACTGCCAGATATAAAACGAAGTATCATCTCGGGGAAGCACTTATCACTCAAAATGTACAACCACATTCCATTAGAAGAATTAAGCAATCTTTGATTCGACACTAAGTACAAACATTGAAAAGCTAATCCCCATTCTTTCACTCCTACTCCAGTGTTCCTAAATGAGCCGTAATGAATTGTTACTCTTTGTTCCATCTATGTAATTTATATTACTAGCATAAATTAAATTACTTTGTGAAAGCCATCATGAGGGAGGAGATGGATGCTGCCGATAATGCAACAACTGGTTTAATATCATGAGTATCATCGTTCATAGAAATTTCAATGTTAATGCTGATCCACAGTTGGAGCACCTTTTCTATGCTGACTGAGCAATTCTGCCAAAAAGGATATGTACTACTATTAAGTATTCCCGTTCCAGTTAGTAATAAAAAATATAGCAAAAACAAATGAAACCGCAAAATACCTCTGAGGCCATCATTTGAAAAATCTTTTCGAAGCACTCGGACAGTAATTGCGACGAAGAATTTAAGGAAGATGGAAATACTCCGTCCGGTATTTCTGGCCTGGGAGGCACAGTTGAAGCTTTTAAAACCTCCATCGGTACCTTATAGGTTGAATAATAAGAGTAGCAATAATTATGGTAAGAATAGGTCTTATCTACTAAAAAAAATCATAAATACTATCCTTCCTAACCTCTATAGGTGCTTTAAGGGACTGGCTCAAAACTTCAGAGTCCACGACTGCCATCATTCTCAAACGTATTTCAGTTGTACTTTCTACGCCGTTTTCTAACCTCGCATCCAGGGCTGTAGATATACTAGTAGCGCAAGGAGTGAACCGTTTACCAAGAATTGCCGCCTTCTTTCCACTGCTTCTAACATCGGCCGGGTTGAATGCAAAGTGAACGCCGATTTCTTCAAAATCACTGTCTTCGGATTCACAGCTCATAGCACTGTCCATAGGAGTTGATCCCGATAGAGCACCCATCAGTTCGTTAGCTAAATTTTAAAATAACACATATTTATTTCAACTTGTATGGAATACTTTGTAATTTACAATAAAAAAAACAGAATTAAAGGATTTCGCACCTGTTTCTGAATCTACATCATCAATGACCATTTCCTCTACTGCACTACCACTGGTAGCGGTTGAATTATCATCTACTCCAGACATTATGTCTTCATTATACGCGGTAGAAGTTTCGGCTTCATTTCTCTCCTCGTTCTTTTGTGGAAACGACTTTTCTCCTTCCAGAATATCTTGAATAAGGCACATTACGGCATGAGAGATCCAAGGAGATGACCAATTCTTTTGCCTCACGTAATCACTTCCAACGGCATTAAGAATCAATCCAATTAATTGATCTGCTGTAAATATGGACCCCAGCGGAATGACCGGTCTACATGCTGTGGCGATTCGAGCTAAAGCTTTGCAAGTTATCAAGTAAACATCTGAGTGGCACGTGGAATCCATACGAAGAAGCAGAAGACCAAGTCCGCGAGCAACATTTGAGCATAACTTAGGATCTAGATTCAAATTCATTTCCACGTCAAACATCGGACCACTATCATCCCGCCCATCCTTGTTGTTCATCATAGATCGTTTAAACAGCATTTCAGATCTCCGAATTTGTAGTAAATCTTTAAAATGTTTTGAAGATTGGAGTTTGATACTTTTCCCGATACTAGCTTGCTTTTGCTTAATCGATTCAATTTTATTTCCAAGGGCTGATAGTTGCATACCAAGTCCGAGAACGGGTTGCTGCAAATAGAGTACACATTGTGATCACTTTGGCATCTCCAAAGACTAAAGACTTGCAAAAAATTATTTTTCTGACTCAGAAGTTACCATTTGATTAACTTGACTAAGTCCACTTGCGACGCTATCCAACTCTTCCAACTTTTGCTTTGTAGCCATCATCTTTTTCTGGATTCTCCGTTTGAATCCACTCAACCCAGCAGGTTTTGATGGTCCAGCAACTTTTCGGTACAGAGCACTTTCTCCCTGAATGAAATCCCATCGAGTGGAAACACAACTTACTGTAAAAATAAATCATTAGAGGTAATCCAGATGTATTTTCAGCACTTTAATCAAATGAATCATAATAAAACGGCCGATCTTACCATCTTTGCTATCTTTATCTTTAGATTTGCGACTGGAATCAGCTACACTCCCGGAAGAGGAATCCGTAGCAAGCGTACAGTTGATTCCATCCAAACAAAGACACAAATACATAATCACCCAGCCCAGCAAGGTCATGTCCAATTTGGAGCACAAAAATCCTTTAGTATTTTCAATCGGAGATATGAGCTCGACCAGGAGTTCAAGAGCACTTTCCAGAACGTTAGAATTTTGCCAGCTTAGCAGCGATTTCTGACCAAGATACACTAGCAAGATGAAAACTCTGAAAATTCCGTAGAATTTGTAAGCCAATTCCCAATGCCAACTGATTTCTTTCCAAATTAACATACAAATTAAAGATTGTTTTACCGATCTTGCGGAAATAAAGAGTGACTTCCAGAGGCAAACAAATACTTTAACGTAGATGCTAAAAACTTTCCCCACCATGGCTGAAATCCACAAGTTCTAAGCATCAGCATGCAAGTCGAGAGTTGACATTGGCCGTTTTCGAGAACACAGATGTTACGGAAGAGTGCCTCGCAAACTCCCTGATTCATATGAGAGTACATCGAACAGATATTACTCTGAAATAGCAGTAAATGAGCCGTTATTTTAGTGAAACCAATTGAGATAAGCGGGTATAAATAAAATTGAAATATCAATTACAGAAGTCAACGTATTCCCGAACGGCGGAGAACTGGCAGCCAAAAAACTTATTCCCAGCATAGATTCTATCAAAAATTCTGACAACAGGTGAATTTTATCTGTTGATATTTCATCCAGCATTGATAATGACAGGTTGGACGTGCTTCGGATTGAAAATGGAGCAAGGGACTTTTGCAATCTTTTTACCACATTTTTTGCTACGTTCAGCTGCTGCTGCAACGTGATACATTCCTAAAACGTCAAACATATACAATTAGCAAGGTGAATATTTGAACAGAATCATATTATAAGCCAGTAGTTTAACTCGTACTTGGTAAGAGCACAGAATGACTTGATCCGTAGAATTATTTAAGCCCAACTTATTCCTTTCTTTGCCTTTCGGAAGGTAATACGATATGTGGTCTAGAGTTGAAATTTCGGGCTTCAGTAATGGTTCAAGCAGCCGCCTCAATTTAGAACATGCTAGTTGATATCTACAACCAATGTCTTCAACTAAATAGGATAAGACTGAAAGATGGGCTTGAACATTGGCCGGTGTTAGGATGCACAAATCTTCAGGAATAAATTCACCAGAACGGATGTCACTAGGCAAAACAGTAGTATGTCCATAGAACATTCCTAGGGGAATCCTGCACTTTGTGGTTCCCATTCCGTATCTTCCAATTACCGTGATCTAAATTAATAAACCAAACACAAAAATTACGTTTAAGATGATGGTTCTAGAGTTGCGAATGTGATCCGTACAAAACATATTCATACCTTCAAGTAACGACAGATAGCTGGCGGCTGAAGGTCACTAACGACTAGAGTTCGAGAACCGATATCAGTTGCAACAACAAGACGCTGACCATCCGTATCTTCTCGGTGGAGCCAAATATCGATAGATAACGAAACAAGATCGTTGCATGATGGGATTATCATATCTGTTAGCAGTACTGGAGTTCCAAAGTCCAAAACTACAAATCTACGAGCTCCAGAATGCATCCTATCTATAACTATAGCTTGCTGTGGTGGTACGTACATCATTTGCTGCCACGGGGAAAGTAACAGGCGCAATCCATCGTTTTCAGTCTTATTTTCACTAGATTTATCAGTAGCTTTGCTACTTCCACTACCAAATGAAGGAATCTTGGATGATCCAGCTGATACTGCAAAGTGTGCGGGAATGGAGGGCTTTGGCATAGGACCAATTATTGGTTGATGAGAAGCTCCGATAGCTGATAAGTTTGCGGAGGAAGAAGATGGTTTCATCACCATTGAAATCATTCCAGGCAGTTGTGAAGCGTGAGCTAGTGCTGCCGCGAGATCGGGATTGGAGTAAGGTATTTCTACCATCTTGAAACTGCTTTCCATAAACTTCATATCTTGTATCATGTCGTACATGATTTCTGTGCTGTCCATTTTTAAAGCTTTTTGGAGCATCATCATATGCTCCATCTTATCTGGTTCTGATTTTTTTGATCCTTCACCAGTTTGCAAATTCGTGAAGGGTTCCCAAGGTTGGGGTAACGGCACCGTCGAAAAAGAATTTGCAGTTATTCCTATATTAAAAATTGATACAATTACATCATTCAATCCAATCAATACCTTATTGTATATCTGTATGGCGCTGAAGATTTAACATGCGCTAACCTAAATCAATTTTTTCAATTCTGGTTCCATCACTTGCAGCATGACATGTAAAATGAAGAGGCTCAACTTCCAATAGTCCCTGAATTTGCTGCTTGGGTGACATCGCTCCAATTTTTCCCCATCGTAGACTCAAGGGATTCCCAACAAGCAAGTCTCTGAAGTCCACATCTTTTAGTCCCCATAAATGAAAAGTTCCAGATCCACCAGTAGCTCCATGATCTCCCCCACACAGACCAGCATACGTCAAGGGATGGCTGTAAGACTTGGTTACTGGTGGAAGCTCTACTTCGAATAATTCCGGCTCGAAAGGAGTTCCATAGAGTCCAAATCTACAAAATTCAGATCCGGAATACTATCAATTAAGCTGACGTGACGTATTAGTGCAACTCTGTTTATTTGTTATTAATTTTTTTTAATTCAATACCTAGTTCTCAGTAAAGCATGTAACGGATCTGTTCTAGACTTTAATTCAGCTGAAACATCCTTAAGAATACTTAAAATAGCTTCACTAGCCAACCCTAGATTTTCATTTCGAACTCTATTCAGAATTAGAAAAAACCATTGAAGTGAGCCGGCTGAGGTACATGATACAATATACGGAAGTAAATTCAAAAGGCTTTTTAGAGTAGTGCTCAAAAATGATTCCCCATCCTCTTTGCCATGATAATTTTCCACAGAACTGAAAAGATCAGAAATACTCATTGAAATTATATTTAAATGAGAAATTACACTTTAATTAGTTTAGAATTGATGTAGCTTACTCGATGCACAGAACTAGTAGCTTAGCACACTTATGAGCTGTTGATCTATCAGCCATTAAAATTCCCTGCATAATCAATGCTTCAAGTTTGGTTTGAACTGCGGATATGAATTTTAGTTGATAGTCTCCGTTTCCGACAGGAGGCCCGCAGAGGTTAACTGCAGCAATCCAGACTAGCAAGTCTAAAGCAACTGCCTGGGAATCAAAACTGTTCTCATCCCCTTCTAAAGCAGCAAGTTGAAGAAGACTTTGAACGAAAGGTTCTGACGTCAGCATCGTCTTCCTCTCAAAACTAAGATAATAAATATGTCACGCACATAATTAAGATCATGATTAAGATTAAAAAAATTGAAACTATTATACATATAACTTCACGTACTCTTCATACGGTAGTGATGTTGACTTCACTTGACGAATCGTGATTGAAATTTCATTCAACCAATCGCACCCTCCGTACTCTTTCCTTTTCTCCGCTTCCAAACTGTTGACGTTTAAACTGTCGATCAGCTTCACTTGTGAAACGGATGGATTAGAATGGGCGAACGATGGAAGAAATTCGGCGAACAATTCATCCTTCGGATCCTTGTTCCAGATTGCTTTGTAAACAGCCTTATTTAAAGACGTAGAGCTTTTACTTTTGGAAGAAGTTTCAGTCTTACTTTTAACGACAGGCTGAACTGGTCCCTAAAAAAGACATTATGCAAAATTAAAAATGTAGTCCAATATTTTAATATTTAGTTTTATAATACTGAAAAGGTTGTTACCACATTGTCATCGCTTTTGCTGATACTTCTGGCTTTGATGTGAAGGTAGAAGTTTCTTCCCTTTTGCAAAATCAAAGAAGGACTTGTCATTACTACAGTTCCTCCTTGCGACGACAAGTCTACGTGAGTACTGATGTCCAACGGTCCACACACTAATTCTGCATTAATGGAATTCAAGAACTCATTTGAGGGGTTTTTACTCTTCAACTGGGAACCAAAATCAATTTTCTTGTCAACTTCTGACTGGTCAGACTGGGACTTGGTTTTAAGCGCACGATAAAGGGTCACATCAATGGATGGTAGTGGTACAGATAAGCAGCCCGCTTGAAATAAGAACTTCAGGTCGATATGGCCAACTCTGGTTGACTTTGGTAACGTAATTTCAATTAAATGTTCCTTCTTAGAGTTTCTGCAACAAAGACAAAGGATATTTAGGTCGGTAAGATAAAAACATTCTGCATCTTACAGGTAACTGTCATCATTTATTACGATTACTCACTTATTTCTCTGCAACCTCCAAGTCAAAGTGCTACCATTTAACTCTGTTTCATTGTGCTGCAAATGCTGAGGATGCTTTCTTTCTTTCTGAGCTTGAATAACTTTTAGCCAACAAGATGAAACATTCGCACTGAATGATGGCTTAATATTCTCAAATGCAGTCAGAGCCAAAAGATCATTCATAGACGATAAAGTAACTCGTTGATTTACTAAAAGCTTAGAATCAATAACTGATGGAGAGCTGTGAGATTCGTATAGTTTTTGCGAGCATTCCTGAATATTTGAATCCTTAGGCTGTGAGTCCCCTGCCGACTCGCTATCTGGTAATCCCGTAACCGCGTAAAGATCCATAGTTCCTGCAGTTGTACCGCAACAAAGTCGTTCCAAGCCTTAACATTGATTAGAAACATTAGCATAAGGTCAATTAAGAAAAACTGATTCAGTAATCTTTGTGTACGAATACACTTACTTGATACGTAGGACAATGAAGTTATTAAAATATCGTTTCCCGGTTTCAAAATGTTGCTAAGAATACTCAAATCACTTAGCTTCCAAATCAAAACGTTTCCACTAACAAGTACAGTAGCTAACAGATTGTCTCCACTGTCGGGAGGTATCAGACAACAAGACACCGGAAGGTCGTCCTTCTTTTCAATAGCTCTACTCTTGAAGATTTCTTTTTCTAACTGCACCATAGAATTCTCAACCACAATGGTATACAACAATATAGCGCCGTGTTTGCCACTGGCAGTTGAGGTCACTGGTGTACAAATAATGACTATCAGCTGCTCACCATCCGTCGTAGGTATTAAATCTTTCACTACAGAGCACTGAGTATATTCGCTAGGAACGACGATCTTCTGAATAAGAGAGACACTTTGGGGTGGTTTTGCTGGAGACGCTTTAATTGGTTTATTTTCAGACTTTTTGGGTGTCGACGCTGCAATTCCTTTCTTTTTTGGAAGAAAACTTGGAACGTTGCTTGCTGTCATTGCCAACGGTTCCAAAACAAACGTTCCAGCCGAGGAATCTGACATATTCATGTCACTGAAAATACTTACTGAATCAGACACAAGATCGGCATCAGATATGTAAGAGGCAAATGCATCCTCATCAAAGTTCTGACTTTCTTGTTTTGTTCCTAGACAAACCAAAATCTGTGAATTGTCTATTGCTTGAACCAAGATTATTTTGGGTACTAGTCTTTCTCAAAATGTAATGTACCTGTGCTTCCTCCACTTTCAATAGACGTGTAAAATTCATCAGTAGGCTTTTTGGTTTCTTCAAAAGAAACAGCAGTTGAACTTAAACCGTAAACAAAAATAAACGGCGAAACTATTTCCAATTCACTCTCAGGTTTAGGACTTTTGGCTTTTGATATACTTCCACCAACAACTACGGATGGAGGGACGTTTTTCTTATTTTCGTTAGAAGGACTGCCTAAAATTACCACAGAATCTAGGACTAATTCTTCCGAGGCATTTACGTTGTTCGCCAATGCTTCTGCAGGAAAAAAGAAGTTAACAGTTAGGTAAACAATCCGAGGGTGGATAAAGCTTAGTTCAGTAATACCATACCCTTAGTCAAGTTTAGCACAAAACCACTCAAGGACTCAGATGTCCCCATTATCCATGTTTCCTTTGGTTTAAAATCCACATCACAATAGCTCGAATTAGCAAGGGGATCTGCCAGCCCGAAGTCCTTCGACGTAACGTGGAACTGCACTGCTTCCTAAATCAGTATTCCAGAATTGTTAAGCCTACGCTGAGCATGTTTTCATATAAAACCTTTTGTGGATCCAAGTTCAGAACTCAACTTTAAAATGTACCTTAGTTTGTTTGGAGACCTCCCAGACTACTACTAGTCCACCAGTATATCCAACAACAGCCGCGTTTGGGCAAGAAGACTTCCCTAATACTGGACTTCCAAGCTGCGACTGAGATATTGTGATCGCTGGAGAAGTTGCGTAAGACAAACTAAGCGGAACATTATGTGTATGCTCTCCGCGAACGAAAGGGCAAAAAGGGGAGTGTCTTTCGTGTTCAGACCTGAGTAAATATTAAATTAAGAATAAACGAAATTTAGAAAATGTGAATAACTAAAAATGACAATCTAACTGGTTGCACACTTGAAAAAGAAAAATAATAATACCAAGGCTCATCTGTGGGTTCCCAGCTAACAAGGCACACATTGCACGTGAAACACATTGCTCGATCATCCCCTGTAGAACTAGGGTTATGATAAAATCCTGCTTGGGCCATTTTCTCCGGTAGTGCCCACCTAATATTTAAAAGTTATGCTTAGATGATAATCAGACTTAGTTTAATTTAATTCAACGCACATTCATCCGAAAATTACAAAAAAAACGTTAAATTTACTTGTATTCCAAGTGAGGCCAGTTCAAAAACGTATTAAGACGAGCGAATTCACTAAACATTTGAGTCTTGTCTAATGGTAAATCGGAGTCGCCTTTAGGAGGAGGATGAAGCATATTAAGCCGCTCCAAGATAGACGATGCAATGGACAACTGGGGAATGTATGCATTTTTCTTCCACAGCTCACTAACCATATTTTGAAAAGCTGACTTCAGAACTGCATGAGGTAGTTCCAATTTCACAGTTCCCCACTATAAAAAAATATTTTTATTTTGTAAAGGCAACTGTACTACACAATTTATCAGCATATCTCTGTAGTAGTTTTGTAAGTACTTTTTCCTTCTTAACACAGAGTAGAGGGGATGACGCATCTCCTTCTTTACTGACCAATGATTTGAGTTGTTTTTCGACCTCCACAGCATCTGAATCTGAGGCGTCAACTGCAGGCAAAGAGTGACACAAACTTTCCGCCTAAATCAACATAAAATTAGTAAACAAACACTTGCTTAACAAGATGCATTCAATTAAATTAAATTACTTACCTCAGATCGGTTCAACTCAATTTGGACCTGCTCCGTAGACGATTTGACTGGAGTTTGAAGAATAGACCCAAGGAGAAGGATTCCATTATATTCACTTCGAATTCCAACCTTATCTTCATCCACAACTATAACTTTCTCTGGTCCAATATTAAAATCCCACGAAGTCTCCTTTCCCTCAGTGGTATTGCCTGCAATTTCCGATGCATTTATTTACTACTATGCACACAAAACCCTGCTACAAAGGTATTTTCTACCAAATTAAAGCAACTAACGGATAGTTGTAGAATACAGAATATCCCCAAGCGTTGGATCAACCACGTATATATCTCCTCGAGGAGTCCCCACAAGAATGACATTTAACTTATCATGGTACAGAACTCGGCTAATTTTCTGTCCTTGACAGATCTCCAGGGATGTCCCATCGCTTTTTATCACCTCAACATTATCCATCATCTAGTAAACCATACGCTTCCTTTCGTAATCTATGATACACATAAGATTAATTTTTTTTAACTGCAAATGCAAATCCCTTTTTCACCACTACGTAATAATAATCATATCCTTCTTCTTACCAAACAAAACAACTTTACTTGTAGTAGAATAACTGAATTAAATCAATTTACACCTCAATTACGAAGCCTTTGGAGGTACACCCGGCGTTCTGAATGAAAAATAATCCAATAATTAAGCTGCTCATTCGTAAAAATCAAAATGAATGAAAAATAATCCAATAATTAAGCTGCTCATTCGTAAAAATCGAAATTAAACTATCAAAAACTCCATGAATCACTCACCAAGCCCTCAATGCCCATACAACTGTAATATGGCCTCCATTAGAACTCCAATTCCTTAAATTACTCCTAAACAACAGCCCAATTAACCTTTAAAACCCCCAAAAACGGAGTAGATTAAGAGGTCAAAAAAAGGTCACGACGGTCCGTTTTTAATGCCTCTGCAAAAGCAGGGCAACAGAGGCCAAAAACAAGACCACAACTGTACAAAAAACAACCTCAACTCTTTCCGTTTCGTTTCAAAACTTGAATGAATACTAAAAAACACTTTAAAAAACTAGTAAAAGTTAAAAAGATTTATTCTCAACGCAAAAAACAAACGGAGATCATCAAAAGGGTCGGAAACTGGAAACGGAAGACTTTTTACCGACTAAAACGCTGCAGTTTATTGTTTTGAAAACAAACAGAAAGTCGCAGCGTTTTTTCCAAAATGCTTGAGCGTTTCTTCCAAAAATGCTTGAGCGTTTCTTCCAAAAACGCTTGAGCAATGGTGTTTTTTATTTTTAAAAATCGAAGAGCCGTCCTTCCTTCTGTTTTTTTTGAGAAATGAGAGGAGGATTTTTGGGAGTTGGACGGGTGTTCGACTGAGGAGGGATTCGTATTTTCCCTAACTTGCTCCTTTCCTTTGGGAACGAATCAGAGGAAGTCCTTCGATCTGATGGGAAACTGAAGACTCTGCTGGAAAGTCTTTGTTCATCAAGCGTCTCTTTACCACTTTTAAGGCGCTTTGACCTTGACCTTTGACCTTTTGATGTTTTGGAATTGTGACACTTTGACCTGGAATATGGAAGATATTTATGATTTTAGTAGAATGAAAGCTTTATTTCGTTATTGTGTGGACGAATCAGAGGGCACATTTAGTCCAGGTCAAAGTGTCAAATGGCAAGGTCAAAGCGTTTTAAAAACCTTTGACGCTTTGACCTGTAACGCTGGAAGATATTTATGATTTTACTTAGAATGGAAGCCTTATTTCTTAATTGTGGGGACGAATCAGAAGACAACCTCCAACTCTAAAGTGACAAATGGCAAGGCCAAACCGTTTAAAAAACCTTTGACCTGGGTTTTTGGAAGATATGAT
Source organism: Hydroisotoma schaefferi (assembly GCA_034682405.1). Taxonomy (NCBI): domain Eukaryota; kingdom Metazoa; phylum Arthropoda; class Collembola; order Entomobryomorpha; family Isotomidae; genus Hydroisotoma; species Hydroisotoma schaefferi. Next base: position 32,579 of record JAQFZX010000880.1, read on the forward strand.
TTTAGTAGATTGAAGGCCTTATTCTGTAATTGTGGGGACAAATCAGAGGACAATTTCCAATCCGATGGAAAATTGAAGTCTCTTCTAGAAACACTTTTGTTCATCAATAAGCGTATCTGTATCTTTAAAACGCTTTGACCTAGTGACCTTAACCCTTAACTGGAGTTATAGAATGTGTTTATGATTTTAATAAATTTAAAGCCTTATTTCGTAATTTTAGGAGGAGAAGGAGGTGTTTGTTTTGGTGGAGGGGTTATCGGTTTGAGAGGTTGATGAATGACTAATTTTTATAAATAGGATGTTTTTGATGTAGCATTTAAAATACTTATTGCATGGCAGTCTCGTTGTGGGAGTGGTTTTTGGGGGAGGTTGACTATTTTGAAGTTTTTAAAACCTGTGCATATATTTTGTTAGACTATAGGTACGGTTTATGATTTGCATTATTTTTTGCATGCGTTTTTCACTGTTTAGTTTGCTAAATTACGACTTCCTCCATCCCCCTTACTTTTATGCATTGGAGATTGGAGTAGGAGTCCTTTTTTCACCAACTGCGCTACGGTGTAATTTATACCACATTCTGTTTTGTTTATCTTGACTGGATGTCAATTGAAATGTTTTTACAGACATTACTTTTGTAAAGCTTTTATTAAACTGGACACTAATCGAGTTCAGATTTCTAGACGAGAAAGTTTCTTCAATCCCTTTCTTCATTATATTTCTCAGCTATTGGTCAGATTCGGCGACGACGATGTCGAAAAGATTATAAGTGCTAACAGGACTATGAATAGCTAGACAAAGGATTAAATCAAATCCATACCTCTCAATTGACTTGTTACATATTCATATTAGGTAGGATCAGGAATACGAATAACGCAAATAGACGAAGGAACATATTTCAAACAATTTATGATTGATCATCGACCTCATCAAAGCAGCTATATATCCACATTAATTGGCACAAAAACAGAACTTTACGCTAGTTGTCAAATATTTAGAAAAACAAATTACAGAATACAGCAAGCCAAATGCCAAATAATATTGGCGTGATATTATAAGGATGAAGAAATGCATACAAGAACACAAAGCATGTTCTTAATGATCTGGATTTCACTCTAATTCACGACAAACGACAAGATGAGTACACGACAACCATAAATCACATCACAACTCACGCATTAATAGCACACTTTAGTTAGCATGAAAAGAACCCAAATTGACAAGTTTTTTTAACTGTTTAGATTTAAAGTGGCCAGGAAAGATGGATGCGTTTTTTTCCAAGATAGAACGGTCATTTATGTAGTGAAACTCATTAAAGACTGCACAAGTACGTGGGAGATTTACTAGTAAAGGGGATGGAAATTGTGTGAGATTTGCTGCCTTCGTATTTATTAATGCATCTACTTAATGCGTCTACTTAGCTTACTATCAGCATCTAGTTTTATTCAACAAGGGGATGAGATAAATCCACAGGTTATGTTTGTTACCTTCTCATCTCATCTACTGGCATTGTTAAAAATAATATTAAGCTTGTACAGAGTAAAGGCAGACCTACCTGGCCGGATAGAGAACTACCTGTTATTATAGAAAGGCATGCAGTTTAGTTTATTCAGTAACTTTTGGATTGTTCATGAAGAAGGTGTTAAGAAGGTTACTGTCTCTATTTCTCTGAGATGTGCATATAGCCACATAAGCGTTTTACTTGAGAAATTGCATGGTTATCGCTCGTGAACATATTTTGATAACTGTTTTTTTCAAGGATCCCGTTTTTATCTGGAAATATTTTACAGTTTATCGCAGCAAGAACCAATAAATAAAAGATAGATATTTCATGGTTCTTAAGGATCTAGCCGGTATTTATTTAGATAAACCTTGGATTTGTTTTCTGCATTCTGTTTATTCAAGTGAATTGTAAATTCTTGCATGAAGACAAGAAATATACTCATTTTTTTTAAAGATTGACTGTTTCTTAGTCTATCGTGATATTCGATTATTTGATCTTTTTATCTCGGGGCCAACTTGAGTGATTCTTGATTTTAATGATTTTGGTTAAATCGGACCTTGAGAAAGTTTTTACTACGATCGGAAATCAGTAATTTTTGTATAAAAAAATTAACAAAAAGATAGGAAAGTCGCAAGGTAATTATAAACCGTGTTAAGACTTATTGAGACTGAGCATATCTGAGAAAGAATTGGGATTTGTGTAGTTAGATTATAAACGTGTTTGTGTCAGCTTTGCCTGAGATTTAGTCGGACTTGGTTCATTTATAAACCGACATTTGGGTCATTTAATACGCGTTTTTTTGTAAGTGAGTCGTGTTTTTCGACGAGTGTCTCAATTTGACAGAACGGTTTGAAGATTAAGAGGAGTCATATGCCTTGAAAATGGACATCAGAAGATTTTCAGGAGTCACGTCCAGGTAAATATTATATACTTATGTTTTTTTCTAAAGAATAAGTATCATTTATTGTATTATAAAAATGTTTCCTATTATGCACTTCATTTCCTTTCTGTTTCAACTTGAGTTGTAAAATGAAATTAATGTTATCTCGAAAGATATTAAAGTTAAACTTATTAATTATTAATTATTACTTTTCTCACCTAAATATCTAATTATAAAGCTATTATCTGACACGATCTTAACAATTTTTGAGTTTATGGCTCCATTTGCTACCTAACGAATAGCTTGTACTAAATCCCTACTCGTACTGACTGACTGAACTAAATAAATTCTAGAGTGCCAAACTCACATGAGATGAATCTAAGAAGCTTGCTTTATGGGATGTTAAACATTTTTGACAGAAAGGTAGTATTAGAAACTGGTATTATGAGGATGGTATTCTATTTTACTCCTGACCGTTTTCATAAAAACGTTGCATTGTTTTGTTGCACACTAACCTACCTAACCTACTACTACTGCATTGTTCTGTTATGGCCATAAAAATGAAGTTTGCCTACTTTTTCTCATTCATTGCCCTGATAGCCCACTGATTCTAGTATTATTATTACATGTTGCAATTGCAAGCATCTCATAATCCACAAAACCTATCTGACATCCACATCGTCTACTCTACATTGAAGTAAAGGTGTCGAGCAATTAAAAAAGTGGAGTAGTAGTAATGTTTCTCAATTTTTCATGAATTCAGCTAATCCCAATAAATAATCAATTGTGCCTATCTAATAAGTTTTTCATTAGCCTTGTGTTTATTTATTTCATTAATGTGTAATTCCCATGCACAATACACAAGAAGACACTTGTGTTTTCAATTTCATTCTTGAAATACTTTATGTCTTGTTAAAAGTTATAGCGAATTCCCAGCCATTGGTTTACTACATTTCAATTCGTCGCCTCCTAAGGCTTCTCAAGTTACCTATTAAGTGCTGAGGTATCATCTAACTTTTTCTTCTACACTATAATGCTTTTATCGTTGATATTGATAAATATAAAGTGTTTTTCTGACGAAAAGTTCTCATTTCCGTCCTTGATATGCTCCCATAGCTCACTTTTTATCTACAAGCTAGATAATTTTTTAAGAAACTAGACCTTCTTTCCGTCTTTTAAGGATAAAAAATGCTTCTTTCTACAGTAGCCTCTTGGCTAAGAAATGCGTTTCATTTTGTATTTGTAGGTAAACCAAAGCAAATGCATTACAAAGTCACAAAACAAAATAGCATAAAAGCAGAGGCTAGCAAACTAAAAGTAATGAAAGTCAGAGTCACTCATGTATGCATGTTGAAGTTGAAGAGTCTCCCTTGAAGACATTCAACACAAAACACAATAAAAAAACCTACTGAAGAAACGGAGCTAATCCATGTCAGTGTTTCCGGTGTTTTATTACGATTTTACATTACAATCCTGTCGACTGTCACTTGTAGAAGTTACTTTCGTTCTTAATATAACTTTTTAATGTAGAGGTAGTCCAACAGTGAGTGGGATCAGACCAGACATAGTTGCGTTAGCTGGTATCTTTCGATTTCATATAATTTCTAGATTTATAAACACATGCATGACGGAGAAGAATAATTTACATGCAAAGATGCTCAATCGGGATTTCCTGTTCAATGAACAGCGTAGCTGTGGCTGCACTTTGTAGTAGTTCTCTTTTGTTGGATTTTATAAACATTTATTTAAAATTATTCACTGTCAAAGTTTCAGTTTCGTTTTGCCTGATTCAATTTACAAATTACTTTAATGAGCGTTTTCTAATAATGCATACAGTTGCAGTAGTAGAGACAGCAATTTTTTCTTGAATGTGATTTGGTTAAGATGAATCATTTTTAACATGATGTTTCAATTCAAAAAGCTTTTCCCATTATATTTTCTTGATTAAGCCCAAGTTGTTTAATCCTGTTCATTGACTTACTCTTAATCTCGCTATTCTCCTGCATCAAATGTATTATTATCTAGATGTGTGTATTCAAAAAATTATTATTCATCAGAATACAGTAGGTACAGAATGCAATCATAATCAAAGCATAAAATAATGCAGTGAACAACCACAAGTAGCCCACTACAGCATAAGTTGCTACAACTGACAATCATAAACCAAAAGTAACTCAGAGATGCATTCATTTCATTTACTTTGACCTAGAATAATTTTAAATTCTACTTGAAATAATATGACAATAATGGAAATTGTTTTGTTCTTTCTTGAGTGAAAATAATGTGATCTGTGCTCAAAAGTCCTCATGCACAATGAATGAGTGAAGTAATTGGGTGGGAGTCGGTTAATTAATTTGGCATGGCACAGAGAACAGAGATCTGTAGCACTATACTTTTGGACTCTTCTAAAGTGCATATAGTGGATCGTAGATATTTTGGTATGATTTATGAACAAAAATGAGTCTCGGGTTGACTTTCTATTTAGCAAGCTCTTTTACTTTTGCTATCTTTCTAAATAATGATAATGAGCAGAATTGCATGCAGTATAGATTTGCAATGCATTGTAATGGTAAACACTGTAATACTTTTAGGTAGCTACCAAGTTCACCGTTGAAAGGATCCACTTAGGAAGTCTTCTGCAAATTATTACACACTTGCAGAAGTTTCCAACTTGCACAACACAGTCTCCGTATTGATAACTTGGTCGATGGCATAAAAAAGCATCAACAAATAATTTCTTATGGGTTTTTCTTGAGAATCCTTAAATTTAAATAAATATTGCATGAACGACTAAAATTATTAGCATTTTTTCTTATCGACATCAACAAGATAGGATACTGCATGGCGTGCACAAGTAAAACAACAGGATCTTGTTTCCACGTTTCATAAAACGCATACAAAGTTATGATGACAATGAAGGGTGGAAAATAAAATGAAACAATTGTTCAAGTTGAAGTTGACTTGGATAACACAGTAATAAAATCAAATGATGATAGTAGTATCAAATACAGAAATGCAACCAAGTTGAAATAAATTAACTAAATCATATTTTTACTACACTTGCCAGCAGCTCATACATCTTAATCTTTTCATATTATGTTCGACATCCGGCAGAGAAATGTGTTGACAACTATTATATTTTATGCTATTTTATTATTTGTGCTTCAGTGATTTCCTTTTCTTCGCAATATCAATACAACGTAAATCATGAATGAATGTCGGAGCAGATAGAGACAGATGAATGATAGAATGAAACAAAAATTTATTTAATAACTATTTCCGAAATTTCTCAAGAAATTCAAATCTAATCAAAAGTAACAAGGTAGAATTTAATTTCACTTGGGAAAAGATACATTAGTTTCATTTCAGTCCATTGTACTGCCTGTCTTCTTTGATTGAATATGGATTATGGGGGCTTCTACATCATCCATTGTTGTACAAGTTTTCATTAATTTGTAATACATGCACCAGTAAATATAAAATGCAGCATGAATAATAATAATAATCTGCTTTACTTTCCATTTAATACAAGTCACATAACTTTTAATTTTAGTATCTTATTTCCGAAAGAGATGAAGGGATTTGCTGGCATTTTTTACTCTTTTGAATTTAAAATCTACTTCCTCATTTGTTACAGATATTTTTACTTATTTTACTTTATTAATTTATCGCTTCATCATTAAGGCTCGACAAGTACGCTATATATATGCCCTATGCATGCAAAGACCTCCTCCCCCTTTACCTTTTTTTATTAAGTGCTTAAATTTATTACTAGCTACTTGGGTATTTAATTTACTCTTCACTTAACTCCGTCCAACAATTGAACACTGAGATCGTGCACTTTCATTACATTATCTAATTTGCAAATCTTTTGATGAATTATCTGTGGTCACTTTGTGAAGGGAAAGCTTGAAACCCCTTTTTTACATGCTTATCTTGTACTACGACTGCAACTTCAGTTAAAAGATACTTTTTACCCTCCTACAAGCCTCATCTTAAGTAACTGTGCAGAGTATTTATACATGCAAAGTAACTTTATTTTTTGCTATAACTCTTGCAGCAGTTACTCTAAAAAAGGGAGGAATCCAATTCTTTATTTACCGTTTAATCCATTGGATCTAAGCATGAAATGAGTGTACCTATTCTGAAAATGGTGATAGCAAAAACTTTACAAGATGTTTTAATTCAATGCAAAGTTAAGTTAGAGAGGTTCTCTCAGCATCTTCTCTTTGCTTGAGGAAAAATTTACCTATTTTAAGTACTTTTCTTGCCTTATCTAGAGGAAAGACAAAAAATATATGTAACGCTTGTACACATATAAAGTATTATTTTCAATTTAATACAAACACAAATTGTCCAGTCATTCATATATGTTAGAACTACTGCTCTAGAGAGAGTTTTCTCAATGAATTTTAAGATATTGAGCGAGATGCCTGTAGGATCTGTAGGACTGTAACAATGGATAAATGATAAAGTTACTAAGAATGTGACATAAAAAGTTTGCGAAGTTGTACTTGAAGAGAATCTTACGATGCCACTTTACAATGGTGATGGCAAGAAAGGGACAGATTAGCCACACCCAGTCGAATGAAAAATAATTCTATTGAAGGAAGAGAATATAGGAAGAATGTATCCGTTCATTAGGTATCTTTCTCAAAAGTATAGAGATAGAGATACCCTGGTGTAGAATATTATTCGATATTATACTTTGGCGAAGTACTTGTCAACGTATTGAGAGTATTTTTTTACTTTGCTTCCAGAGATAAATGATCTTGTTTTCAAGATATTGGTTCAACATTCTTCGTTTATATAAGAGTCACCTATGGTTGGTCGATTTTTGCAAACGACTAAAACTAATGCAAACTTGAGTTCACCTTGCAAACGTACACTTCATGACATGCATGTTACTTCATTATAAGGTTGCATATAGATGTAGTATCACAATTTTTGTATTGAGAAACTTCAGCAAAGAAGGGGACTGGACTAATAAATGCATGGAGTAATTAAAATATAAATGTAATCGTATGAGAGCTCAGAACTGGAAGGCTTTTGGACGAACTTTTTAAAATAAGAAGTACTACCTGCTGCTGCTGTCTGCCTTAGGTTAAATGAGAATCATGAAATATGCCTTTATTCAAGGTAGTCCACTTATTTTTACGTAAACCGTTTGTAACTCAGACTGCTCTCGTTTTGTTTTGCCTATTTGGATATGCAAAGTAAGTTATAATTACAGTTTTACAAGATCAGCTTCAATTTTTCTGCTGTAAAAGCTGTACAACGAACGTGGTCATTACTTTATTTTTTTAATGAAAAAAGAATAAGAAAATTTTTTTATGGGCATTCTTTTTATCCTCTGTTGAAATGTACAAAATCAACATCAAATTAGATTAATTTAAATGTGTATGACGTTTATTTTACTCAATTGTGGTTTAGTAATTTATTTGACTGTTGAAAAATAGCTTAAGACTCACGATCACCCAGTCACGAGTACGACGTTTACAATTGCACATAAAATGAAAAAACTTTAAAGGAATATTGTTAAAGGAGAGTGCACTGCATTCAGTTGCATGTCTCAAAATAAGTCTCCCTAAATAGTAACAATTTCTAGAAAAGAATGGCATTGGATTATGGGAAATTTGTTAGCGAGAAAGTGAAATTATACCTTTCAGCGTCTATTCTATTACAATAACATAATTTACAACCCAATAAATATATAAACTTTTCTTAAGGCTGAGAGGTATCTATCTAGGTCACTGGATCCCCCTAGGCTTCCATAAAATGTAATAAAAATATGGGTCATCGTAGACCTACCTGTGTGCGTAAATTACTCGTAAAGAATTGCACGAAGTCTTATTGTAATAATACTTTTTCTATGTACTATTAACTCGACAGGTTAGATTACCCAGGATTTTGAAATTAAAGGAAACTAAACCTTAAAAATAACCCTAGGGATAGGGATACGAACCCCATTTATATCAATGATGGATTTACTATAGTATTTACGAGAGTTTTGCTCAAAGTAACGAACGATCGTTCAGTGAGATGTATAGAACTACTATTCTGTGGAAATTGTATGATGGAATAAGTTTCCCTTTGGTTTAAAACTTAAGGATGTTTACAGGTATCCAGCAAACAGGCAGTGCAGTGGCACACGTTTACGATGAATTTATGGCATTATGAGAGGGCTTTTTTCATGGGGAAATGCTTGAGAGCTGCTTGCTGAGAAAGATTAGATTATGCTTAAAAGCTTAAGGTTTGCTTGTTGTAAGTTTAAGAGTCTTCTTGGGTGTGTTTTGATGGGTTTAATGCGGATCTCATGGTTCGTCGTTCTTGTCATTTTTCACAAAAAGGTAATAAATAGGCAGTACGCAGTCTTTACTGATAGGCATATTCGACATGGGTACTAAAAGCTAAGTGCCCTTTATGAAATACTTTAGTTTGCTGCTCAAACGTGAGCTCGATTATCATTGTATTGGTGGACTTTTTGGCTTTACGTGTTTAAAGGGTTAATATTAGTTAGTGGCTGGGGAGCTCAAAGGGTATAACACGCTTACATAATAGCAGCGGTTATTGCTTGTAAAAAAATTTACATGGCCACCGCAATCCCAGTCCCTAAGTTCTCAAAGCATTAGATTAAGTGTCATAAAAGTTTGAGACGTTTTATCTCATAAAAGTGTACAGGATGCAAATGGACCGTGAATCCTATTGCATTTAAGGAACATTTAGTGGTTTAAAATTTGCATATCTTAATCGTGTGGCTTCTTTTTTTTAAACAAATTAAATTAGACGTAAGGCCTAAACAATAAATGAATCGCTTAATATAATGATTCATGTGCTGTAATCTTCTTGAAATCTGTTATAAGAAATGCAGTATATTTAGAACTTTGGTTGAATTTGCAGTACGTGCATGGCTAAGGCTAGCTAGGAGTCCACGAAAAGCAAAGGGTCTCAAAAGATTAGGAGTAAGGATTTTATGTTTGATTTTATGGGATCTCCATTTCATGGTCTTTGAAATCTTTAAAGTTATAGATTATTACAATAGTACTCTTAATCA
>JAQFZX010000881.1:0-41992 GCA_034682405.1 Hydroisotoma schaefferi
TATGATCCAACATTCGGATCCAATTACCTCATCCTCACCATATCGTATGCCCACGAATGCGGACAGAGGTAGTCAGATAATTAATGAAAGTAAAAGGGTAGCTAGCAAAATTTAATAAAGGACATTTGAGACTGTGGACTTCAAAAATGCAATGCTACTATTAAAAGCACAAAGACCATTCTAAACAAAGGATATTTACAATTTATTTATCCACAAAGTAGTATACCAGTAGGGAAATATGTCTATGTTTCTTTATAAATTTATGTTCTTTCTGATTTAGTCATAAGTAAAAACCTCTCTCTCTCTCTTTATAGAAAACTTCAAACAAAAAAAAATGCTAAGAACTAAGAACCCGTTTTAATTTCTAAAGGAAAAATAAAAAAACCTTTTCTAAGAATTAGGAAACGCTATTAATATGCTCTGCGGACAAAAAGCAATTTATTTTTACAATTTTCCTACTGATATAAGAATGGATCTAGTCTTATTTAATTGTGGATTTTATTTCTTTCTATGATGTGATATGGTTCAAGTAAGAAGGCTGCTCAAGCAGTCCTTTGCTTCTTAGAAAAAAGGGGTTTTTATAACATAAACAAAAATTCAATAATATTAAATGTGTCCTGAAGTGTGTTAAGTGTGATGGGTTTTTAAAACCGGAAAATTGTATACAATTTATCTTTTAGTTACAAACGTAAACTCACCCTAAATCCTCACCCATATGCCGTCCTCGTTAATTATTCCGCATGCATATCCTTTAAGCATGCATCTTTTTTTCATGCATAAGCCGCGGCAGATGGACAAGGATTTAGGGTACGTGAAACTTGACTCGCTACAAAGTAAGCTACATCAGAAACAGAAAATAAATGAGTCTCCAGGTAACTTGGAACATCACAAAAGGAAAAGGAATTGAATTTCATCTCTTCCGGAACGATAGTCGATGGTCCGCTGAATTACGGGAAATGAATCCAATATGGATAATTAGTTCACAATATGCTCTTGTCATGCTTCATGAAGCTTGTTGCAAGAGAAAGGAATCGGGTGAATGGATGGTTGGATTTCCTACTCTAACAGCGTTAATACTAACGCTATTCGCCTTCGAGCAAATATATAATACCTTTTTATGTAAAAGCAATGACCTGTTTCTATAACCTAAACTAGTATCAATAGCCTTATTCAATTTCATAAATGATAAAGAATGAACTTACTGCCTCGACTAACATCAGACGTATCAAACTCTTTGATGGTGCTTCACGTCTCTTAGAGCTGTCAAAAAACCGTTTTACCTTTTCTATTCATCCAATTTATTTCTTACGTATACATAAAAAAGAGTTTCTGAATAATAACTAAGCTATATTGTACTGCAAACCTTGGTATTTCCCTTTTAAACATCTTTCTTAACGTGTTGATTTATAACCTCCTTCTACTCATAGTGTCTGATTTTATTACGAATAGAAAGTAGTGTTCATCCATTGGAGTGAACCTAAGATCAACTCTTGATATTAATCAAGTGGCAACTGACAGTAAGTGAAAATGAAAGGACTTTAGTGCATAGATCCCTTCCCCAGTTCTGGTTGGTTTTATTCCTTCTTTGAAAAAAAAAGTTTTCTTAAACAAGAACTTAATCATACCAACCTGACTTCTACTTCCTTTCATGGTTTACCTAACTGCTGTAACGCTACATACAATCCAATACAATGTTGGTGCATTCCTACTCCAACAAATTTTTGAAATCGCAATATCCTTTTACTTTCCTCAAAGCGTGTATGTTTGAATAGACAAAAAACATTATATCCTCTAGGCATTATAAAAATAAGGTAATCTAGTTTCCAACCTGTTTGTATATACTATGTACAATCTACATGCATGTTTGTAGCTTATTCGTCTTCTACGGCCATCGTAAAAGGTAAAAGGCATATAAGTACTAAGACTTATAGTACTGCTATACCAAGGAGGTGAATTGCGATTGTTGAAAGAAATCCGACCAACTTAGATTCCGCAAAAGACCCTAGATAATAAAGAGGCGACGGCAGACCTGGAACTTTTTACGAGATGGAGAAAGAAAGTGTTACATCTGTCCGTACTGCTACTACTACTACCGCTAGTATTGCTTCATTGCCCACAATTTCCATAGAAGAATCCACAGCTCCCGTTATTAGGTTCTTGGTAGATCAGGATTTTTCATCATCTCATACAGCAGAAATTCCACTAGATGATGAAGCTGTAGCAGCAAGAGTTTCCGTTGGAACTGGATTCCAAAAAGTTGCCAGAGGTTTCATGAGTGCTGATCTAGGTCTGCAGGACAGCCATGGTAGTGAAGGAGGAAAAAGGATTGAGGTTGATGTCAAAAAGGACGCGGAAGGAGTTATGACAGCGAATCCTGATTTTACCACTTTTGGCAGACGTGAAGACGAGGATGAACCAGCAATAATGTCAAGCCAAGTTATAAAACGACGGATGACACTTCCACACCCAGGATATTCTAATCCTTTCCACAGAAGCTTGAGTGAGGAAACAAAGTATGTTCGGTTTTAAGTTAATCCTATTCTTTTATCCGACAATTCTATTATTTTAACATCTGCCGAAGCCAATCTTCCAAAGCTTGCAGGTCGGTGTTTTTTGCTTGGGACTATTATCAAAGTACAAAAAAATGTTGACCGAACTAAAGTAATCCGATTGTTTTTTTAAGTTTGAAAGAAAAAGCTGTGATGTTGTTGTTAAGCTTGGGTAAAGTATTAGTTTACTTTGCTATAAAATTGTGTCTGCAAAGTATTGCTCTTTGGGACTAAGAAGCCATAGTTTGTTATTTTTCAATGATTTATGTTCATATAGAAGTTAAACTTGCAAACGGTGTAGTCGTTAGGGGAAGAAGGTTAGAATGAGGAATGAGGCTAAAAACTATACTAATCTCTTGTATGCTTTTTGTTTTATTTTCAAAACCCTCAAATTGGTCAAAATAACAGTAATTCAAGGAAGGTCCACTTCTCCGTTGCGATGCATATGGTAGCAGCTACTCTAATAGTTCTGTACTACTGTTAGTGAGAATGGGAGTGAACAGTGGAGGTATTATAAATAAATCGATCGACCAAAGTTTTATTTGCCTGCTGCTACGCCATAAAACATTTAAGAGGCTATCCATTCCAGACATACCATCACAATATTTTTGGAGTCATTAGTTTAGTGTTTCCAGAAATCTTGATACCATCAGTTAAAAAATACATCTAGCATTTTATTGTCCGTCCGACTGTCTCCAAAACCACAAAATATTACAAAAAGGCTCATACAATAGATGGGGGGGGGAGATTATTTTTATGTTTGAGGTCTTATGAAAGATTTTTAAAAGTACAAATCCAAAAGGTCGCTAGTTTATCCGAAATATAATTATTAGTTTCGTTATTTCAATATATAAGGAATCATGTGTTAGTAAACACACTTACTGATTGATTTCACTGGGGAAAACCCTCTATAAATTAAATTGAATGAGCATTTTCATAAATGAGTTGCTTAATTAACATGAATGGAAACGTGCCTACAGCGTGAAAGAGAGGTAAAACAATACTACAGAATCCCTTTCACTTCACCACTCGACTCGTGCTTTGCCATGTACGTTACATTTTGCATTTCACTACAGTTTTTGTCAACCAACACCAACATTCTCCAAGTTGACTATTACTAAAGTCAATTATACTAAGCTTGACAATGGATATATGATTCTTCTAGTAATTTTATAGAATTTCCAATAGAACCAGGCACTCAGTATAAAAGTAAAAAGTTTAATCCTCAAATTCAATTACACGACGTGATTATAATCTACGGGATTAAAAGTTATGATTAGTTGATTAGAAGCTTTTTTCTAACGAATATCTATCTACCCAACCAAGGTTTAGTTTGTTCAATAACTTACTAACTAACTGAGATAGATAAAATCCCCTTAGAGTTCTAGTTACGCTCCAACTTTACTTTACTTTAGATCATCTCATAGAGGACGAGAATCCATCGACTAGGCCCAGTTTCCAGTTTGCGTAACATGCCCTTAGTTTCCAAAATTTCTAACAACTTTCCTGCTGTTAATTAAACTTTTTAATACTTTGCTTAATATTTGTTCTTGCTTGGATGAAAATTGCAGCACGGATGAAACCTTCTAATACTCACAAAAAGTCATAGATTTATGTCAAAGTATTAATTCAGAAGTATGGCTTATCCATTACCAAATTGGCTGGTTTAGATCGTGTAATGTTTGACTACGAGACACGGGTAGAATTTATTTATAGGAGAAACAGACAGGAAGTCCGGCCAGTTATTGGAGTTTAATTAGGGTATTGAAAATAACCTTAGTCTAATTTATAATCCAAATCTGTGTTTCGATCGATTTCTGAAAATTAAAAAACTGAAAATATAATCAGACGTATAAAATAGACAATATAGAACAATAGGTTCATACCTGACGTTCTATTGTGTAATTCTGTTAAAAATCCATCATATAAGAGATATTTAGAAATGTTGTTGAGCACGCACTGTTTCTAAATTGTTTTTGAAGGGATATGTACCCGGAAAATGTCGAGACTGCCACAACCGTTTCATAAAATCTATAATTATACTATAGGTTAGAAGCAGCTCAAGCTGAAGACCTGGAAAGAAGATTGAAATCATTGGTCTCAGCTTTTTCGGAACGAACAAAACGGATCAAGGAAAAAATCAAGCAGCCGCCTACACCATCAACTTCCGAATCAGAAACAGGTCTCAATCATGCTGTTATCAACAAAAGGATTTTTTTCAATCCTGTGTCGTAGTCAATCATTTTATTTGTATGTACAAATTACCTCTTGAAAGCCAAAACATCCATTAAATACTTAAATATTTACAGGTTAACCATCGATTTCACAAACAACTATTTTGACGGTCTAAATTAGATATATCCACATAGAATAACACAATTAATATGAAGTCTACACATATTCATTTTAAATTAGGATTTGTTTAACTCATTATAATGCCTACAGAAGCACAGATATGATCAGTATTATCATTTAATTATTTCCATACACTAACCGAACAAGTAAAACTGTTCTAATCATCTGGAAGCCCGTTTTTATAAATTAGGGTTTACTAAGAATCCTAATTATAGCAAGTCTTTAAAAGCTTTTGAAGGCTTTACTCATTTGATTGAGGAGAGCTATAGAAATTGGCTAACAATGCCTAGGATGTTTGTACTACTAAATTAATGGGCTCAGAGTTTCATCAACCGGCATTACTCCTCCTTAAACTAATACTTATTGTAATGTAGAAGACTCGACGTCTGGGGAGGCTAATTTGTTAGAGAGACTAAGGCTATTGTGCTCGCCAGATCTCTCTTCTGTGGCTCTGGAACAAGATGACGGAAGAAAGAGAAAGTTAATTACAACCAGGGCCAAAGAAAGTTTAATAAGGAAATTCAAAATGCTCTTCACTTTCTTATCTTGCAAATACATTCTAGATGCCGATGGTACGTGCTTTAAGCATGCAGTTTGCAACATAAATAGAATGCTGAATTTGTACCTGCTGTAACTCTATGCTTACTTGCGTAGAGAATGCATAGTGCAAAGTTACATTGGAAATAATAAAAACTAATTCGTATTGAAAAAGTTCTATGAATTCATAGGAAGCTTTTATGTCGGTTGGTTGGTCGTCGTCTCAGTGTGTTTCTTGTACAATGCCTTGGTCATTCCTTTGCGTGCCATTTTCCCGTATCAAACCAAGGAGAATCTGTGGGCTTGGAGGTGGTGCGACGGGTTTGCGGACTTTGTGTATCTCTTGGATATAATTGCATTCAAGGCTCATAGGAAGTTCATAAAAGAAGGCTTTTGGATTAAAGAAGCTAACGAAACTAGAAAGAGCTACTTGGAAACTTTTCAATTCAAAGTAAGTAGGTAGTAAATCCAATCCAATTTATGTGGAACTTTTTCTACTTAGCAGTCGTTCGTACCACCGACGAACTGTTCTTGAGAAGAGACAAATCCAATCCATATCTGCATACTTATTGAAAATGTAATGTACTGTGCTCAGTCAGCCTTGGTTGCATATTCAATTCTTTTGCTAAGAGCTATACTTAAAAGATATGTATATCCTGGGGTCTGCTTAGAATTTAAAGTAGTTCTTTTTGACGATATTCAGCAGTAAATCTCTTTAAAAGAACTTAATTCTGTCTTACCTTTTTATAACTTTCATTTTCGTCTCCAAAGTTCTAAATCGGATGACGCATTTTCTTACTTTTACTATCAGTATGTATCAGGAGTGTGCATGTATCATTTGATGTGCCAGTACATCAGTTTTGTGTTTAAATAATTTATTCTATTCAATTTAGATCGATCTGATAGCCCTATTTCCTGCTGATATATTTGTGTCGATTGTTTATGACAACTACCCTTTGCTGCGGATACCTCGAATGTTAAAGGTATTTGTATTTTCAATCTTCTTGACAATATTGTATAGACACTCTCAATATACAATGCGAAAGAGTTAACAGCCCTATTAAATTTTATTTAAACTTACTATACATTGTTATCTTCCGTTTTCAATATAAAAAGTAATCTATTAATGCATCTTGTTGATTTTTTAAATAGTACGGCATATAATATCAATGAATCAGAAAAACAGAGAAGTGTAAGGTCATTTACTTTAGAAAAAATTGTTTAAATTAAATGCAGTTGTTAAAGACGGTTTTGTCAGTGTCTTTGCTTATGACTAATGAATATGGAAGATTCTTTTGAGTAAGGTTTGTTATGATGAGCTCTCACGGCAAGCTATAGACTGCAATTTGTAAATGTATGACATGAAGCGAAGGTAGGAAAGTTTGGAAACATTAAATACAAAGTGTGTAAACTTTCTCCCTGATCTTGTTTGCAAGATCGAAACTTTTTGGGAGTTATTCAGGAGACTTGATACGATGTTAGCGTCCCCACACTCAGCAAGGATAACTCACACCTTTATATACATGCTATACATGATTCATGCCAATGCTTGCACTTATTACGGACTTTCTAAATGGGAAGGGATTGGCTCGACGACATGGACTTTTGATGGCGCAGGGAACGCGTAAGTTGTTTTTACAAGTTTACTTGCCTTTTTTGCCATCATCTGCTTTCTTTTAGTTTATGTCTACCCGAGTATCCAGGCGGCGTAAAGTTGTTCAAGTTTACTCAAAGAGAGTATTATCCATAGAGCTAGATCATAAGATGAAGATCTTCTATCCTTTATTCTTCTGAAAAAAAAGCTGACGAAGCATTCCCTTTCCTTAACATCATTTTTTATACTGAGTTAATAAAACATCTTCGTTCTTAATGGCAGCTATGTAATTTCATCCAGGTTGCTTCAGTTTCTTTGTTGTTCACTGGGTTTCGACTTTATGATAGCTGGCTAAGCGTATCATTTAGAAGAAAGCAGGTTGTGGACAACTGAAAAAGTTGTTCTATTAATGCCACCCTGCAAATTGGAAACCTCCTTTAATAGCAGAGTAATAATATTCTGATGAGAAGCAGGCACAAAATAATAATTCCTAGGTAGACATAATTCATGAGCATCGTTCATTTCTTTCTTAAATAAATTGGCAGGATGATGCAGACCATAAAGCGCCCTTCTGCTCCTTTTTATAAATTGATAAAAGTTTTGTAATTTAGCTTCAGTTTACCTTAACAGTCTTTGATGCGGGGCGCTAAAATAACTCTAGTGGTAGCTGTCTCAGAAACTTATGCATATATTCTTAAAGTACTTTCCAAATACTACGTTGTGTCATTTTGTTTCATTAAACATTGTTAAGTCAGGAACGTTTGTCGTAACCAAACGTCGAATTGAATGGATGTGACTAAAATAGTTACTTCAATATGGAAACCATTCAGTTACAAAAATAAACCGACGGAAAGTTCTGTTATAAGGTTGGACAGACAGGGTAAAGAAGTTGAAAGGTTGAGAGAAAGTAGTGAAGAAAAACTCTTTCTACGCTGTTCAAGGCTCTTATAACCACGATGGCCGTCTGTCTGTCCGTATGCCTGTGTCCACGATAACTCAAGTACAGGTTATGCTACGTCCACCAATTTTTGCAGTTACATTTATTAGGTTAAAAAGAAGCTTCCTATTGAATTTTGCTTCAATGGGACAAAGTATTAATACACATGTGGGCCAAGTCAGAAGATATGCTTTACCAATATTGTTAGTTGTAAATGTAGGAGTAAAATAAAAACAAATCACTAGAAAGTATGGGTTGGGCAGGCTCGGCTAGATGCTCGTAGGAGGTTTTTACTTAAGTAATATGATAATGTTACAGTTACCGTGTACAGTTACACTAGAGAAATATGTTTGAAAGACACATAATAGCAAATGGAGAAAGAATAAGGACCTTATGCTAGACATTCTGCGAATCCTTTAAAAATGTTTTGCTTCTTTGTGGCGTATTTTCCTTTAAAGAAAATCCAACTCTTGGATTCTCGGGGAATGTAGTTTTGACAAAGTAAAGAAACCTTTTTTGTAAAACTTTATAGCTATATAAGGTGCTTCTATTTCGCCACAAAAACTGCCACGAGCATTGGAAAGAACCCAAAACCAGAGAACGAGTTTGAATACCTCTACATGACGTTTGCTTGGCTGAGTGGAGTTTTCGTGTTTGCCATACTGATTGGACAGGTAATCTAAAATATCCTGAATGCTTTTGAGTACTAATACATTGCCATTGAAATTACATTTCAAATATAGCTGCATTGATATTGCTTTTCACATATTAATACTTGGCTATTACAACCAAAGAAAGAAGGTGGCAGGGATTATATAAAGGACACAAAATGATTAGTCCAAAGTGAAAAGAAATTGAGCACAAGGTTTAGAGAAAGTTTTCCTTAATAAAACTTCAATTCATCAATTACAATGTACGTAGAAAATAAATCTAGGCTTAGTGAGGTAAACGGTGGAATGAAAGAATGTATTGTATGTTGAACGTCTTACTGAAAGCTAAATCAGAGAGTGAAAGCCTTCTGTGGTTAACATAGATTCGAGATATCATCGCAACAGCCACAAAAAATCAGACGGAGTATCGTGCAATGACTTACGCCGCTATTAGCTACCTTCATAGTTTGGGAGTGCCGAAACGTTTGCAGAATCGAGTCAAACTTTGGCTATCGTATACTTGGGAGCAACAAAAAACCTTCGGTTAGTTTACTTTCTTTCCGGAAATCAAATAATTCACACAGAAGTTCATTCTATGACATTGGGTTCTTTCCGCTTGTGTATTTTTAGCTAGAAAGAGAGTTATTCTGTGGTTAAAACTGACAGGAAGATATAATTAAGTGTTGTGTTAGCTTTTATGCTACTGCTACTGCCTATCTCTCACATTTACACCACACCTTGAAACCTTGAAATGATTCAATGAATGTATTTCATAACAACATGACACACACTCAGGTTTGGAATCAAAATCGATAGAAAATATAAATACTAGTTGAAGGTTTTCTGCACTTTGGCTGGGTTGTTTAGTTAGCTATTTGGTAAAAGGTCAAATGGTACTTTCTCCTAAAGGAAATTAATAGCTTTTTTGCAGCGGAAGTTGGGCTGTTTTCATGCAACATTACCATTTCTATGCGCCTAAATTGTTAATGTGTTTGAGAATTTTATTCCATAACTAATAGCATCAAAGATAGCTTGTATTTTAATTAAAATATCTAAAAGTATCAACAGAACAGTTAAAGTAATAATCTCATTCCATATCTTTCTAGAATGTTTTTGGCATTTCCCTTGGCACGATACTCGCCTTTTAACCCAAAATGGCATGAAGCGGACCAAACTTCGACGATTTACTCACGCACACTGCTTGAACTGATAAAACTGTCTGAGGAGCTGACAGAAATTTCATGCTAGACTTGATATTTACAAAGAACTATTTTAAAAGTCACTTTAGTGGGCTTATGTAGCGTCATGCTTGATTGTTTTTAATTTACTACGTGCGTAGCCAGCCACTACGTATACATATCAAACGGGATATCCGAGATAATTAAATTAACCTTGGTTGGCTTTGTTAAGGCTAGCGCAGCGAAGCCTTTATGTGAATGCTCTGTCCTGCTGACTGACTGACGGGCTGACTGACTGTCCGTCCAAGCGATAACTTTCGAACCGTTGCACTTTTTTTAATTCTGTTTTCGGATTTCGGTTCTCGGGGTCAAGAAACTCTGGTAGTTCGTAGATGGGCTAATTCGGTCACACCCCTTGGGGGTGGGGTCAAAGGTCGCAAATTCGTCTATGCTAACCCCTATCAACCATGGTATCTTTGGAACGGTACTTACTAGGGCATTTCAAAACAATGATCAAAATTGTTCTGTGACCCTCAGGTCAAAAGTTATGACCTTGTGAACGTCACGTGAGGCAAGGTGAAACTCTACTTCCAAATGGTACTCACAACCTGGACAACTTCATCGGACCCTATTTGGGCACCCCCACTGACCTTGGTCAAACGATATGACCTTGCGAAGGTCATATGGGGAAGTGTGAGATTGTACTACCAAATGGTACACACAACCTGGACAACTTAAAACAACTTAAAAAATTGTCACAGTGCCCCAAACACCCCAGAATATCTCACAATGCCCCCAACACCCCCAAATGTCTCCACTTGCATCCAACATCCCAAAATGCTTCAACTTGCCCCCCTAAATGTCTCTACTTGCACCCAACATCCCAAAATGTCTCAACTTGCCCCCCTAAATGTATCAACTTGCCCCCAACATCCCAAAATGTCTCAACTAGCCCCAACACCCCAAAAAATGTCTCAACTTGACCCTGACACCCCAGAATGTCTCAACTTGCCTCCAATACCCCATGCTAGCCTTCGTTACGCCCGTTTACAACGGTTTATTTGTATTACTGCTACTTAGAACCCACGACGAGAAAACAACTGGCGTTAGCCTCTATTCCCTTAGAATATATACAGGCTTATTTAGTTACCGACATTTTAGTGGAATCATGAAAGCTGAAGTGGCCGTAAAAAATAATGAACCGACGGATCATTATAGATACATGCTTCTGAAATTCGATCCTTAACTGCATGTGCATAGTCCTCTCTCTCACGAGCCATGTATTATGTGTTTATCTGCAGATGAAAGCAGGATCTTAAATCTCCTACCACAGAAAATGCAATCCGATGTTGCTCTTAACCTCCATGTTGAAACTTTAAGCAAGGTGAAGCTATTTCAAAATTGTGAAGTGGCATTTCTCCGAGATCTTGTGGTGAAATTGAGATCGATCATCTTCCTGCCTGGTGATTACGTCTGTAGAAAGGTAATTTATTTTATATTCCATTGGTCACGGTCTACCGCGCGACTACTGGTTAGCTTGCTTATAAGTTTCATATCTAGGTAAAGGTAGCATAACCTTCATCCTTGCTATCACAATATGTGATGCAGACAATTCTAAAAGTTAATAAATTATTGCCTAAGCTCAAATAGCCGTGGTTATGATTAGATTCAAGATAAAACTCGCTTTGAAGTTTAATCAATAGCAGAGTACCTCAAATTGATTTAGAATCCTACCCCGTTTAGTCTAATGAAACTTCCAACAAGCGTAAGGAAAGTTGGGGAAATGAAAATCCATATATTTCTATTTCTTTATAAAGGGAGAAGTTGGACGAGAAATGTTTATCGTCAAAAGTGGAAAAATTCATGTAGTTGGTGGACCGAGTGGTAAGCACGTTTTGGCTGAATTACGAGATGGTTCCGTGTTTGGAGAAATTGCTCTTCTGGGCATTGGCGGAATGAACAAACGGACTGCGGATGTCAGGTACCTCGTTAACCTCTTCTTGAGTGGAAAGCTTTCCCATTTGCAAAATTAACACAAAGCCAAACCAGACATGATATGATATTTCAGTGGTGTCTGCTAATTGTCTTTGGATAGTTGTTCAATTTATTATGTTTTTTCTGTCTCACAAACATTGTTCAGTGATTTTGTTTAGAATTTGAAGACATCTTTTTCATCATTTTCAGCAATTATTCGAGGTATTAGAAGTCCTTCGACCATATAGTGGGCTTTCTCTTTTTGTTGGGAATGTTTATTTCCAAGATATCATCTTTAATGTTGATTTTCTTTCCTGTTACATTTCCTTCATGCAATCCCATGGAAAGATCTTTTTTTATCAGCCTACATTTCCTCAATAGCATCTAGCTGCCTAAAACTAAAAACTAAAACCCGTTATGATACTACAATTTACTTCTGACTGCTGTCTTACTTTTCACCACTGATTTTTGCAACTAACGCTATGCGTACTCTCAACCTTTCTTTCCTAAATGGATGTTGCCTTTAGACACGACCTAAAAATGCACAAGCGTCATCTCGTAAGCTGTTAACAAGCATATATAGATCAAAGATAACCACCAAATGCATTTGGAAGGTGCTACGTAGATAAGTACCGCATATTGTTGATATACGGTGTAATAATAATATGTTTATTTAGGGCAGCAGGTTTTGCAAACTTATTCGTGCTGAATAAAGTAGGACTTGAAGAAGCTATCAGGGATTATCCAAGGTCTCAAGAAATTATACGAAGAAAGGCCA
Organism: Hydroisotoma schaefferi; assembly: GCA_034682405.1. Classification (NCBI taxonomy): domain Eukaryota; kingdom Metazoa; phylum Arthropoda; class Collembola; order Entomobryomorpha; family Isotomidae; genus Hydroisotoma; species Hydroisotoma schaefferi. Next base: position 12,553 of record JAQFZX010000881.1, read on the forward strand.
AGTTAGTAATTCACGGAAATGTTTTTCATAATGAATAAAGTTGTTTCTTTGTTTTAACAATCTGAAACTTTGGGAATGCATAATGTAGGAAAATTATGAAAGAAAACATACGAAAAGCTCGGTCTGCTGCCGCTGCTACGACTATTCTTGGTTCAAAAGGAGATAACGAAAAAGGGTATAACTCTGGGAATGAAGACAATATGTCGGGATTGGGCGATGAAGTTATAATAAGGAACAAGAAAGAGCCTCCCAAGTTGATAGGAGCCATGATGCAGGTATTTAATTCATTTATATACGCCTGTAGAAACTCTGTAAAGCTGTTGAAACTTTAGCTGTTCGAACAAAGAAAAATAAATCGTACTGTTTAAGCTTTCTTCAAATACTAAAGCACGCGTTTAGAACGAAAATATACTGTGTCTTGATGTACAAATGTCTAACCAACCTTTGCTTTAGGGAAATTAAATTGATAGTTAGGTTAATGCACCATAAAATAGCGAAATGTTGACTTTTAGTTTTTTAAACGTATGCAATAATAATTTCTTTTCATATTGTAAAGGAAACACCACTTATTATTCTTGAAAGAACTTAGTTTTGAATGTTATTCTTGGCAGTTTTTGACCTTTTACTTTGTTCGGCTATTCAAACGAACTTTTTTATTAGAATTCAAACGAGGGTAATAAGAGGGTTATTATATTTAGATTATAATGTAGAACTATCATTAGATAAGTTTTCTACAGGCATTAAAAAGGTATTCATGACACTTAATTGGAGACGGACTTTACTACATACGTAAGAAGTTACAAAAATTATCCTTGATTGAAGAACAGTTTTAATCCTTATTCATCTGGTATTTGCTGAACCGATTTATTACATACTGAAACGTTTCACCATTAATGTTTCCTTTCGGCCTACAAATGGATGACCGTTATTATCTCTCTGCTGCTACTGCATTATCAAAAATCGATTCCATTCAGTTAAAACAATTTACCCAATAAAATAAATATAGCACTGTATGGTACGCTAATTAAGGCATACTGAAGTGAGTACTGGAGTACTATAATTGATCCATTAGTACTTGATAATTTGACAGTCCAATCATGTTTTGGGGTTTTTGAGTGATTAATTATGATTATGTATTATTAGCTGTACCATGCAGCTAGAGCTGAACAGCAGGCATGTTTATTCATTGGCAGTTGAGCTTACTGAACTAGAAATTAGTTCATGTGAACCTTCATAAATACTGCAGCAACGAACCCTTTTTACGAGTAATTATGCATTTTACATTAATGCTTGAAACGATTTTAGATGGCTGACATTCATCGCAATATATTTATTACTTTCCTGATGATTGATAACATTCATCACAATTCTCAACATCGCAATTTCGTCTGTCGCTTTTCCCAATTATCCATTAATCAAATATTTACTTCCAGTCCGTATCATGTTCATTATGTTTTAATAATTCAACAGATTTTCCCCCCCGACTCTAAAATTGCAAGATGTCTTCAACTTGGATCAAAAGCCTTCTCCACTACAGAATTATTTGACGAATCTCTAGACAACTACACGGACTATCCTCCATCTCCTTTCATGCCGGGATCAATAGGAAACACGTCACCAGAGCTGGACATTTCAATCATGACGGGTGATTCTGATGAAGGCCAATTCACATTTACGAGAAAAGGAATCACAAACAATTTGATCGTCCCTATCGCACTAGAAACTACTTACCCCGTTCCAGGAAAAAGCAACGGCCGAATCAATCCAATAAAAAAAGAAAGTAGCCCTGTACGATTACAAAGGGAGCGAGCCAAAGGTATAAGATTAAAACTTGGAAGCAGTAGTAGCACAAATACTGAAGAACTCGAAGACTATCTTGACGCAGATGAGAGAGGAAGCCTACTTATACTGAATAAACTAATTTCTTCGACTGAACAAACTTCTCGATGTCCTTCTTCAGTTCTTACTCTAAAGTCGTCCCCAAAGAAAGAACAATTTAGCCGTTCAATTTCTCATGGGAGCCAAGAAAGTAATAGCAGTGACTCTAGTGACAGCAATAGCGTATTTACCTCGATTTCCAGTCTTGATGGTGAGCATCGGAGCATTAACGGTGCAGTCGGTGCTAATGTTAACGATCATGAAATAAAGACGGTGTCTATTGAGATGGATAACGTTGGTGGAGAGAAAAGGTTAAAAGCTGTAAATATTACAAATAGGGAAGTGCTACCAGTTACTTGTAGACAACCCATTTACCCCATTGTAGTGGGAGACTTTCCTGTAGCTTCATTAAGTAGTAGTGAAGAAAGCCTGGAGAAAGAACAAGATGAAGGGGTTTGCAGTAATCATGAGGTTCAGCAGACTTTCCCATTGAAACAGCCCAAGACAGATATGACACCGCGGACTGCTGCGATTATAGCATCTCGCTTTTTGACGAAGGCCAAGAAAGTTAAGGTTCCCTTGAAACGACAGTCTGGAGTTGATAGGGTGAGTAGTTTTGATAGGATTTCCGAAAATAGTGCTGGCGATGGAGAGGGTACCGACGAAACAGAAGGGGCTAATCATAACGATAAGCATTGAGCAGTTGGATGGGTGTACTTGTGAATTGTTGGGCACAAACTGATAAAAAGTAAATAAAGTATGCTAATAAAAGTCTAAAAGAATAGTGTTGTCATAAACTGCATCCTGCCCTAAGTGATGGCTCAGGCAAATACGGTAACACACTGTTATTCTGCAATCTGCAATATAACATGGATGACAGAACCGTGAAAGACTTCTAAATGAATTTATGGAAGTTATCATATTCCGTTTGACATGTATCCATTCAGTATCAAACTGAATTAATGAGAATTCTTCAAATCTTCATTCAGGTAAAATTGAAAGCTAGTTGCCTTCGCCTTCCATCCATTTTTGGACTATGAATCCCTTCATATTTTAAACTTAAAAACAAATCAAAGCTGAAAATAAGAGAGATGAAAAGCCACGATGATATTCATTTTACTAGAATCTTTTGGAACCAAGTTAAAGTAGTATCCCACCGGTATGCTATTGAATACGATAATGTATGGTGAAGTTAGCAGTTAATCGATCCAATTCTACAATTTAATTGGCAGCAATATAAAAAGACCAAAAAGAATTAATGAGACTCAAGCATCTAAATATGTGGACTTAAGACATCGACTGATTACGTGGTTCTCCCACACGCGTGAACTTTAGTTAGGACTTCGTTACATCAATCCTTTATTGATAACTTTATGGTCCTTTGTACGTAATTTGTTTATTTTAAGTTGCGAAATTTTGTACTAATGGATTAATTTCCGTGATCATGATTCCCCTTCCAAGCTTTGTTACTTTTAATCAATGCGTCATCATAGTAAACATCTTAAAAAGAGGCCTTTCATTATTCCCTGTTGACGAAGTGATTACTTAAAACTAAATTCTAATAATAATGACAGTAATGAAAAGGTAGGTAGGTATTCTTACATATTAAACTGCAAAACTTTGCAAACATTCAGAAGAAGCAGAATACTTTCAAAATCCTCTGTCTGCATTATTCAATCCATTATCCAATATATACATTAAATGAAGATGTTTTGATGCAATAAACATTCTACGAAGTTAACAAATAAAATTGTCGTAAAATCGACCTAGTTTCATTTCAATTTATGTTGACTTATCGATAAGCTTATAAATAACCGTTAATGAATCTGTCAACACAAGTTAGTTTACTCTAGTTAATTCGTGAAAAACATGTTCTCCAAGGTGCTAGCTCCGTTTCTAATACTTTCCTCTACTCTTCTTATCGTGGAAGAAGTTAGAGCTGGAAATGATCGACCGTACGGCGTTTCATTAACTGGATTTCAAGGGACAAGCAAAGGAGGTCAGGGCGCTGGATATGCTGGAAGGTCATAGTTATATGCTAATGTAACCCATCCGTTAATAAATTATATCCCTGAGATTCCTGTTTAAATTATTATTCTTGAATAAACCCGTGTTTTACTTCCAGTGCGATTGTGGCCCCGTCCGTTGGCTTCTGAAGGTTTTAATAGCCCGAATGCAAGATCTACACAGAGCAATGCTTTTCCGGGTAAGTTTAGGTTTAGAAATAACCAGAATAATGAATTTCTGGATTTAATGACAAAATGTTTGATCTGTTTATTATGCTTAGGATATTTGGTTATTGAGAAAAATACATTCAATTTAAATGAATGTAGGATCAAATAGAATACAGTTGTAGTCTCTTTACTCTTTTAGCTCAATGAATGAGATCTTTGTTGTTTAGTCAGTAAAACTTACCAGAACCAGATACTTCTCGAAATGCTAGAATTTTAACCACTGGGACTTTCTCAAAATCGGTTAATTGAAGGGTTGCGGTTGTCTTGAAATTAATTCTGACACAGGAAATCCAACTGGCACAGGATTTGGTGGTTTTGGTTGGCGTAGCGGTGGCAATTCCCAAAGCAGATATGGTGGCGCATCTTCCAGTAGTGGCAGTGGGGGTGGAGGCGAGGGATACTGATGGAATAATGGAACGATGTTTACGAAACTTTAAATCTGGGTTCATTACAGTCTACCGTAATTTGTGTCTCGTATGTAAATGTAATCAGGAGTCAAATCGTCCTTTCTGAGACCATACGTTGCGTTGGCGTGTTTTTAGCTTTGATTTGGATTTGATGCTAAATAATTTGAAATAATAATTAAAAATGAGACTCAAAATAAAGAATCATATATATCCTTCCTTTTACGGTAAAATAATTAGTGCAAGAAACTATAAATCCATTATTGCCTGAATTATACTTTCCACTTTAAGTACTTTAGATCTCAGCATCAATTATAGAGAGAGCTCTCATCCAAAGAAAAAGATTGTAGTGAAGAGTGGACAGCTTACATCATTCATAACTTCTTATTTGAATTGTTTTTAAAAACCTATGCGTTTTTCTAAATAAATAACAAAAATACAATTTCTGAATTTATCTGTCAATTTCTTTAGAAAATTGACACGAACCTGCTTTTGCATCTAAAGCTTTACATTTTCAGTTAAAAAACTTCCTGCTGTTAGCTGCTCTAAAGTATCAAATGCAAATGGTCACGTACACTGGAATGGTATTCACTAAATTGTACATCCAAGTAACAGACGAAGTAAGTATCCGAGTAAAGACGTTACTAAAAATACAAACTACCTGCTCAGGTACAGGTAACAGGTTTCATGTAGGTACAAGATTACTTTACTTTATAATCCCTTTTATTAAGACCCCATAATGCGCTTTTGGCAAAACAAATCTTTTATATGTTATACACTCTTAAGTTCTAGGTTTTTACAAGTTTGATTTCAAACTATTCTGTCTCTTTTCAGTAATCTAGGAGTTTCATAAAAAAAACTAATGAATCATTGTAGTTTGGGCAATTTTAATGCCCTAAGCTAAGAAATAGAATTGCATGTTTGATGATGAATTTTGTCAAAACAAATTTCATATGTTAGCGTAATAAATTACAACTATAATCGTGATGAACATACTCTTCGCAAAATTCGCAACCCCAAAACAAAGGGCGAGATCGCTGCAAGTTACAGACAAAGCACGCATTAAAGCTTTGCTGCAACAAGAGATCTGCAAAGTAGAAGAGCCACGTCAAAATCATACTATGTATGCATTCAAGTTTTGAGCACATGAGAGCCAAGAGCATGATAGGATTGTACTGCTATTATAGAAAAAAGAAGATAGAAGAAAAAACTTGTTAAAGAACTAAGGATTTTTATTAAAGCCAAGAGGCTCAATGAACTAATCTCGTAGTAAGACGACTGCGATGCTACAATAGGTAGGTACAGCACTACACATTGCACTCAGACTACTAACCAACCATCCGATTAAATATTCCTACGAGTAGAAAAGTCTGCAAAGAATGAGAATCGTGATGGGTTAAGGATATACAGAGATAGGATTCTAGTATTTACTTACTACTACTTGCGGCTTGTAGCTAGTTAGATTAAATTTACATCTTGGCTTTGCACTAACCCTTGTTGTTCATTCATAGTATCATACTCGGCGGACTTAGAATTAGAATTAGGAATAAACAATCCTCAATCCTAGAGTCAGTGATAGTAGTGGTTAAAAAGCAGTAGTAAGATAGTAGGAATGTGTGTAACGTGTATGGGTATTTTATGTTATTATTCAACGTACTATGAGCAAATAGAGAGATAAGATGATGATGATGGTGCTATAAAACAGCTTAAAAAACCTGTGCCTACCGGTATTGGTACATGATTATAGAAGAATTCACTGGTAAAAACTTATAGTAAGCCAGCAGGTCTTCTAGAAAAATGAAACACCTGACTTACCACCATTAACTAGCAAGAAAGCTCAACTAATCCTTAATGAAAGACCTACCTATCTTGGGCTATCTACATCGCTTCTACTATACAACCAACCGCTTGGTTTGGTCTCTAATCCTGCTTGCTGCAGAAAACCTAGAAACCTAGTTTCAAACTGCAGTCTCATCTTGGTCGCTTACTTGCACTGCCCTACTAGAGAACAGAGCGACTAGGGCCCTAGAAGATTATTGCCAGTTCGTGAAGATGACACGTCTAAAGTATAGCTACTTCTTGTAAAAGAGACAATCGAGTTTTAAATTGCCTGGATAACTTTGCAGAACCTCTTTTACTGTTGTAAGTGGTTAAGAGTAGGGTAGGGAAGAAGAGTGAAGACTCGGGTATTTTGATATTAGTAGGTGACACTTCAATTTTATTCGTGCAAATAGCGTAAGTGACTTGACTGTGTAGCCGAGCGAGGCTTTGGGTGGTTGAACTGTGTTTCGTTCGAGACAGAGCAGATTGGATCAATTGGCAGAAAACATTTGGCCATTTGATATCACAAGCTCATTATACAGGATAGGGATAAAATTGAGTTAGTGATGGAAACAGGTTCTGAGGTTGCATACCAAAAGCTGGGTCACAGTCGGCCTCCAGTTGAGCCTCATTATGAGGACAAATATCTTCATATATATGAATTCGAAAAGTATAACCACACGCCTTGGCATGATTGGATGCACAGGCATTGGGACGTTAGTTTGTATGCATCGGGTGTCTATGTGATTTTGATATTTGCTGGCCAGTATTTAATGAAAAATAGAGAGCCTTTTGATCTAAGACGAGCTTTACTATTCTGGAATGTCTCACTCGCTCTGTTTTCCGGGATGGGATTCTTCCGCTCTCTACCAGAGTTGTGGTATGAATGGACAAAGTCTCCGATCGGAGGCATTCAACGGTCCGTCTGCTTTGCGTAAGACTAAGACACGACACATGTCTACTTTTGGTTCATGTAAACGGCATGTTTTTATATGCTTTCTTTGGGTTAAATCGAGTAAAAGGGAATTTACAGTTTGGTGTATAGTTCAATCCAAAAGAAAATGTCCTTTCGAATGGAAATAGTTGTGGGAAGAAAGCTCACTCAATAAAGCAAAAAATGAACTATTGTATGGATTCCATCAAGGGAATAGATCTGTTCTGACTGACAGAACAGAAGAGTTCGTGAAAGATGAATAAATGAATGAGTTATGAAGGATTGAGACAGCAGGATGGGGATTATTGTTTTATTATATAGGACGTTTTTTCTTAACTTTCCAGAGACAATCATAACATCGCTACATCTCTCTGGGGACTTCTGTTCGCTTGGTCGAAAATTCTTGAGTTTGGAGACACGGCGTTTATCATACTAAGGAAGCAGAAGCTTATTTTTCTTCATTGGTAATCTTTCCCCATTGTTCCCATCTCTTAAGCTTGATGCAAGTTCTTGATTCTTTTAAATCTTATATAATTCTAAAAAAATCTCAAGCACTTGAGTAAAAGACAGCAGTGGCATTAATGCAACGGGGTGGAGTTAAAAAATTCTTTATTTTTAGGTACCATCATGTAACTGTGTTGATCTACTGTTGGTTTGCCTATTCAGCCTATGACCCGTCGAGTCGCTGGTTTTGCACAATGAATTACGGCGTTCATATGGTACGGCATTGGGGATAATTATTAATGGAATTATTCAAAAAGTTTATACTCCGCTGACTAAAAATAAATTATTAATCTCATGCATATGTATTGCCTTGTGTATTGCAGGCTATGTACACCTATTACGCAATGAAGGTAAGAAAGAGGACTTCGCTCGTATGAATTTAGTTTTCCCAATTATTTCCCATTTCATCCTCCTAATACCAAACCCAAAACTATTAACTAGAAATAATATCTCTAAAATTTTATTAGCCGTATCAATTTGTGATCGCTTATTTTTTCAAGTTAGAAGTCTAAAGATTCCATCTAATTCAATGCTTCAGAACAGAAAGATAATGGTATACAATGGCTTCAAAGCAGGGACCATAAAGTTTATGATAATGATCTGTTTGTCCAACTTAATTGGTAATTTTACGCAGGTACTTCACATCAAGATTCCAAAACACATTCCCATGGCCATAACAATACTACAGATAATGCAGATGGTCGTTGGCGTTATAATTAATATCAACACGTATTATATAAAATGTAAGCAATTTCTGTTATTGATGCTATTATAGAAAATAAGGCTAAGTTCCCATTCCCTTCCATAAAGCTTTGTAGTTATTGTTATTAGTAAAGTTGCCTTTTTTATTATGAAAGAAAATACGTTAGTAGCAAACACATTTAAAGAGGGTCTTATAGCCCAATGGAAACTAATAATAATTTCATTATTTTTTCCCAGTATCTGGACAAGAATGCAAACGACCTTATAGCAACATTCATCTTGCCTTTGCAATGTATACAACCTACTTCCTTCTTTTTGCCAATTTCTTCAGAAAAGCTTACTTCAGGAAAAAGTCAAAAAGTCAATAAGCCAAGCTTTTACTAGGGATTACCTGAAGAACGAAGATACAGACAGACAGGAGAAAGAGCCGCTAAGATTATAGAATACACTATACATTATATGCATACCTTGATTATTAAAAGCATATTTTTATTAAATGTGGCGTCAATACGTCGGTGGTGATTCCTGCATGTTCTTTGATCTTTGCCTTTAATAACATGTCAAAAACTGGATTCAACTACACATTAAAAATTAATGCATTATTATTGTTGGTTTTCAACCAGGAATACAAATTTAATATATATCGATACTACTGACCTTTATATCCACGCCAAATTATTATAAACTAGACCTCCAGGGAAGGTAGCCAGCTTTCTAAATATTGTAATACACAACTGTCCCTGTTCCCCATTCCGCTACCCGGTTTAATTTCCTTCACCGCTACACCCTCCACAGCTCCCCCTTCCCTCCTCCCCAGTTTCCGCTTCCCTGGTTTTCCCTTCCCCTTTCTCCAGTTTCCCAGTCCCCTTCCTTCGCCACTAAACCCTCCGTAGCTCCCCCTCCTAGTTTTCCAGTTTCCCCATATTTCCGGCCTCAGTTAGCCTTTCCCCGGTTTTCTCTACGCAGGTTCCCTCTCCCCCAGTTCCTCCATTTGTTAAAAATATCTATGCACAGCAACTTACCTTGTGCCCAATATAGGCCCGAAGAGGCCTTCAAACGGGCTTTAAAATCCAATACTAATACCCTCCCACAGTTCCCCATCCTCAGTTCCTCCTTCCCCCTTCCCCTTCTTTTTTTTATAAGTTTCAAAATATAGCAGCAGAAGCTTCCCCCGTGACCCAGTCCCCTCCCCAAGTTTCGACATAGCAGAACCATAAGCTACTGTTCAAGATGTAATGATATACATACCGTTCCAGAATATATATGCATAAAGTTTCAACATAATATACGCAAGTGGAAGGGCTTCAACTTTAGCAGCAGATGCATTGAAATGCATGTTTACACATGTCAACACATATCAAATATGTCTATCCATTTCAACATATGTGAGATATGTATATACACATTTCAACGCACGTGAAATATGAGTATACATTTCAACACATGTGAGATATGTCTCTACATAGGATACGAAATACGCAAGTAGTAGTAGGAGATAGTGTGCGATACTATTCTACCCTGAATGCTGGAGGCTGTACCGCATGCGTAGTATACTACCATCCGTTTTTTGCAATTAATCAGTGTTTATGGTTTAGTTGAGCTATCTAAATAGCCTATGTCCTCAACAGGCTAATTGCTTACAATTTAAGACTAATTTCATAAATCTCTGTCGAGCAGTTTAGGAGGTTACCGGGCCCGAAGTAAAAGTAAGGAAAAAACGGTTAGATTATGTTAAAAACTTAACCTAAAAATAGTTTAGCTTTAATTGCTCTGAAGTTAATCAGTTCAGAAGTTAAAAATTTCCTCAGTGACATTAAGGACATGAATTCAAACAGTTTGACACTACTTTCGTCAGCATCCGTTAGCGTTTAGTTACAAAAAGTTGACAGAAACCCACTGAGGCTCAATTTTAGTAAAATTGATTCATCAATATCAGTCAATCAGTCATTTTTGCTTGAAACTTCTGATGGCATTCACAGTTGGAAGCCATCTGAGCTAAGCGTGTCAAAACACGCTTTCTTGAGCACATCTTAAGACGTTTCAACGTATATGAGAATATATCACGCATCGCGCAGGTCAGCAAAGGGATAGGTTATAGTTAAGGTCAGCCCATACTCCCAGATAACGGTCACCAGACACATAAGGAATGTAATTGGGCTAAAACCTACAAAATATATACATGCATGTTAAAATATGTATACTTTCAGCAAATGTATACATGTGAAGTTTCAAAGTATGTATACATGTCAATTTAAATATATGAGCGATAAGTCTACAGATTTCAACATATGCGAGGTAGTGGTATATCTATCCTGCAGGCAGTAGTGGTATATCTACATATATATATATATCCTACAGGCAGGAAACTGTCTTAGAATCAGTATTTTTTTTATTAATCAGTGTTTTATGGCCTGTTATTTTTATAAAATAGCCTATACGGTGAAGAACCTGATTGCTTACATTTTTAGACTAATTACATGAACTTTTGTTGAGTGGCTTAGGAGATTACCTCTGCCAAAGTAAAAGTTACGAAAAAAGGGTTACATAGTATGTTAAAAGGGTAACCTAAAAATGGTTTATATTTAACTGCTACTTGATTAATTACTTTTAAAATACAAGATTACTACGGCGGTCTTGGAATACGCCGAGGAATTGGAACAGTGTGAGACTATTTTCATAAAAATCCATCCGCGTTTTAATTACGAACCGATGTTAGAAACACAGTGAGGCTCGTGTTTAGTAAAAGGGATAGATAGACCATTTCTTCTTCCAAAACTCCGATGCCGATGATGAGAGCACACTCGCCTATAGACAAAGAATCTTCCTTCCTCCAACTTTTATTTCTGAACAACGTTTGACGCACTAGTAGATGTTTTTGAACGGACAGACAGACGGTTGCAGGTTGGAAAGGTATTTATGGGTATAAACCCAATTTACTGACTTGATTTAAAACCAAAAGCGCCTTCCAGAATTTTGCATCAATTTGTTTAAAAAAAAGAACATTCGAAGGTACTGAAAAGGTTTAAAAAGGCTTTTATCCATCCGTATGCAAAAATGCATTGCATTAAGCCTTTTCAGAATTGTCCCTGCTCTTCTAATTATAAAGTTTGAAGTGTGGAAATACATGCAAAGGAAGTTACCCCAAATTTCAGGAATCCGTGCACTATTCTTTTTAGAGATGAAAGATTACAAATACATCATTAAAAGCAAAAGAAAACTATCGGTGAAATACAAATTGTAAAATGTTCACTTGACAAACTTTATGTGATTTTTTTAGAATATGGTTGCGTAAATTAGTGTCATCCAACTTTTCGTATGAATCATGAAAATCAAGTTTCAAACGTTGAAAGTATGTTCTACTAGCTCGAATTAATTTCTTTGCCTTCCATTAATTTGCTACTTATTATACTAACGATAGACTGAGATTGACATTTATGTACACTTGATTAAAGTAGTGACTTTAGTCAGTGTATGCTTTGCAAATATGAAAACGTTATTCATTTTATCTTGGCATAGAAGATTCCATTTCAATTGACGATTTCTAAAGCTGTTCAAGCTTTACTATGTACAGATAAAATTGAAAACAAGGATTCATTTATAATTTAAGAAACAGTCGGAAGTACAAGAAATATTGGAATAACTTCAATGTCAACATCAAATAGAATAGACAGATTTCTAATCCGGTTCCAGCAAACTGTTGACTTGACTGTCAACCCAACCGCCCTACTCATTTGAAGGCGAGACTTTCTATCAACAACCTCTAGAAGGGACACACACAATTCTAAACTGATGAATAGGATTGTATAATATGCATGCTATTTATAATAATGTACAGAAACCTTCAGTAATATCAAGAAAGAACGGAAGCCCTTGAAACCTTTGTCAACTGTCGTTCCGTTATTTCCATTGCCACTTCTATGTCAATCATTTAAAGGTCCACTCTACAGGCATATCTACTAAAAAGACTAAAAATAAAACAACTTTCAATTTTGTTTTAATACTGTCTGTCGTTATAATACCTCCAGCTGCTTCTATTTCTTCAGGATTCACTTCAAGGTTTTTAATACGGGTATAAAAAGGGTTCCTGTCATGTCCAAAGTCATCATTCCACTTCTGGAAATTAATCAGTCATTCTACAACTCAACTCTTCAGAAATCTAGGGTTTTAAGTTCAACACAACTTTAATACAGTATGAAGTCATCCGTAAGTTTTTTCTCAGTGATCTAGGAAAGATATATTAATTTGACAAAATTTCACACAAAATAATTTCCTATTTTACGGATATTAAAGGTCGGTCTCATAATCCTGGGCTTGGTAGCCTTTGTTACTGCAGGGGAATACAGTCGGATGCGGGCAGCCCCTGCTAAAACCTATGGACAGCCAGCCCCTGTTAGATCGTTTGCAGCCGCATCCCTCGTGAAAAGTTATGCACAGCCAGCTTCAGACGTAGAGGAAGAGGTTTTGATGGAGGAAGAACCGGTCCAGTATCGCGCAGCAGTTAAGGCAGTAGTTAAGCCCCCCATCCGGGTCGTCAATGAGCCAAAAATGAGTTACGGATCAAGTAGCTACGGAGGCATGTCATCATCATCGGCTAGAATTGAGAATGAAAGAGTTGCCGAAGAACAAGCCCAAAGTGCCCATTATTCGTTCGGTTCAGCTATTGATGATGGTATTATGGATCATTCTCACGTTCGTCAGGAAACTCGGGACGGAACCAAGGTATACTTTTCCTTCTTAATAAATGATCTCGTTTATTTTTGCTACGAGCTACGATAGGAATGATAGAGCAGGAAATGTTCATCTAAAAAATATTAGATTCTCACTGACTAATACTAGTTCCTTCCTTACTACCGTCTCATTTCAGGTTCAAGGATCCTACGCCTACAGCGATGGGTACTTCAAGAGGGTGAGTATTATAAGAAATCATAATTCACTTCTACATCCTTGTCTTTTTCTGTATTCATATAAGAATAAGTATGCTAACGAAGAGTGACAGTGTTCTACGTGTTCCTTTCTAGGTTGTCAACTACGAAGCTGATGAAAATGGATATAGGGTTGTTGGGTGAGTTAAAACTTTTCATAGAAGCTTTATTGCCGTGTTCAATTTATGGTAATTGAGTAATCAACTAATATTCTGCGCTAATTTTTACAGAGAGACTGTTGAACCTATCAGCGAGAGTGGCCCAAATGTGGATCTGGTCAATGGAAAGGTCGACGTTCATACTCAGATCGGAGGAGTGGACAGCCAGTACAGTGTTTCAGCCCATGAAATTCCTTATCTTGCTAAGAGCCAGAAGGCCTACTTGTAGGTTTGACGAGAGTCTGACGAAAGCATCATGCATGCATGATAATCGAGAAAATTTAAATCCTTGTTTTTGAAGGAGAAACCCACTATTTTTATAATTCCTCGTAGAAATTCAAAATAAAAGTCATTCTTATAGCAATAAAATAAATTAACTAAGTGACATGCAATAACAATAATCACTCGATCTAATGATTTATATCCACCAATGCAAGGAATCCAGTAGCTAACAAATGATCTAATAGCGTAGAAAATAAGGTAATAGTTAACCTATTGAAGTCTATAAATCATCTCAAAACTACACTCAATGAGTTTTATACAACTTTTATCAGAAACAACATTGAGAAGGTACGAATAGAGCTAGAACCTAGCTAGAAGGTTTCATGGCGTTTTTAAAACATTAGTACACATCACATCATTTCAAAAGCACGGGCACACATTGCTAATTATAGTGAAATAATATCTTATCTTAAATGCTTAAATTATTCATCAGCTGGTTCATAAATTAAAAAAACAATAGTGATAAGAATTATTCTGATAACTCTTCGAGTTGGTGCAGTTTATCAGTACTAGTGAACATTTAACTGACAGCTACCTATATTTAAATAATAGGTAGATCATCCATGACTGTCTACCTGTACCAGTCTTCATATCACCCATCACCGTACCATCGCTTATCACTGATTTATGAATATCTTAAGCTTCAATTTCAATTATATTTTTACTTTTTCAGTGACATCAAAAGTGTAAAAACTTTAAGTTAATGAAAGCATTATATTTAGGAAAATGCAAGTTAAAAATTCGACTTTCCTAGATTCTGTTTAAAATTAAGACATGATCATCTATCCTTTCCTACACACTAGTCACAACTACAACAGACATTTATAGTAATTAGTTAGTTTAGTACGCTACAAAAGACTACAACAATGTAATGCTTTAGCAGCACCATAAATATATGAAAGTTGGAGTTGGAAGTTGGAACGTATACTCAGGTAGTGTTTATTTCTTGAGAAAAAAGTTAGGATTTAAAATGTGGAAATCGTCCTGAAGTATGCAAGCATACACTTCTTATTAGGTAAATCTAGCTGTCGTTTCAGTAGTGGAAGGACTTTGACCCTGTGTTTATTTAGGTATGTTTTACAATTTTAGTACTTATTAGGTGCAGTATACAGACAGATTAACATTCCAATACGTGTTAAGTACACATCCATATCTACGCATTATTCTAGTTTCATGAGATAAGTAAACTACTCTGAAGTTAACGTATGGATGCATTTAACCTATAGAACAATATGTCTAAACATTATGGCCACACATGCATCAAGCGTCAAAACAAAACTTACCATCTGTAACTTAATAATCACAGTACTTCCACTAGGTTAAATAATTTAATTATACACACATTTTGTACTTAATTAGTTAAAAATAGTTTCTAAACAATATGTATTGAGTAGCAATACTTTTAACAATGTCCATCATTTCATATGTTTGTTTTAGCGTCCTCCTGTGGTAAACTATATGGGTGAATCCGGTATATTTTAAAACGCCCTTAGTTATTTTATCTTGATTTATAGTTTCTCCATTGATTGTACACAAGTTGATGATAGGTTTCTTTTCTGAAATGATAGATAAAAACATTAACTGGACTCAAAATCTATGCGCCCATATTTGAAAGCTTTTTAAAACATTTCATGAAGCACAGCAGAGAGTTTAGTTACTATACCTTATGCTTTGTATAAAAACTCCCAAGATAGAAATGCAGAACGATGTTACAGGATCTGAAAACCTGATTTCGAAAATCTTCTAAACATGATTAAACATTAAAGTTCTACCATTTCTATTTGGGTTTTAAGCCGGTCTCAGGCAAAATATGTTGCAGGATTCCTACTAACTTCAGTTCGTCGAGTATAAGCGTTGCTAGCTGAGTTAGAGGATAAACCTCTTTGTACTGCAAATCGAGTTTGTTGATTTCGTCGACGAATCATCGGTCTGCCACGACTCCGGTTATTTACACACCGCCGGCAGCCGAATGTCCGGAGGAATTCGTTTCGGAACTTGCCTGAAAAAATATAATTCGGGTAAAATATCCAGTACTTTCCCCATATTTCTCTATGATGAAAGACTGTGCGATCAGCTAAAGAAAGCAATAGGTCATCCATCGTCATCGTCATGAACGGGTCATCTGCAAACAGCCCAGGTCATCGGTAAACTGACCGGTCATCCCATACACTGTTTGAAAGCAGCATCACATAGGCAAATTGCAAGAACGTGCAATACAAATTCTACGGGGTTGGCTTCGCTTTACCACGATCGCAGCTTTTTAGCGTAGCAAACAAAGATAACAAGAATTGAGACGTTAAAGGCAGAACGAAGGAACCCACTTCTCGACTTGTGCGCTGAATTGCTATACTCGGTGAACTTGTCGATGATGATTCGAGTAGGAAACTCGAGAGGTGGCAGGAATATATGCTTTTGTACACATGCACTGGAAGGCTCGTGCAAATTCTCGCCGAAATTTCCCTGTAAACAATTTTCAAAAACGATTGCTTACAACAAAATGTTTTTTTTGTGTTGCATTAAAACAGCAGCTCATTATCACGGACTTCTATAAGACCATTGCTGATTTTGTAGTGGTTTATAATGGAAAGTTTCATAGTTGGGGGAGCTTTTGACGTTTTCAACACTAGTTTCCCCCCTCCCTATGCATGTGTATGCGTTTTGGGTTAATAAATTCAATTTTCTTTGGATTTCATTTCAATTTTCTGATGCAAATACAAGAGAATGCTGTTTGTGCTTTCACTTGCTTAAAGGATATAGCTATAAGGCTTAGGTTTTGTGGGTGAAAGGAGGAATTTATTTACTTCAAACAAATACTTCTATTTTAATACGAATTCAACATTCAGGTAGGGTTATAAACCATAAAATGCATTTCCAAAACTTTTGTCTACTAAATTTCAGCGTTTTGAGGAATATACATTGACTGAAGCACACAATATCGGGTGTTTCTAGCGCGAGCACGAGGCTAATTTTGACCAAAAGATTCGAGAATTGATTATAAAAAACGCGAAGAAGAGTTTGTCTAATGAAATTATCCGTAAATATTATTTGAATGTTACTCAGACTTTGTTATCACTCAAACTGAAATAATTATTAATCTTAATTTTACATTTTAAATAAGGACCTGATGTTGGAAACAACGTGTACCCTCATGTTATATGTCATTGTCCTTTCGAGAATAAACCATTTGAATTGAATTGAATTAAATAGTGTTTCCGGTTTTTGTGGGGAGTTATTGTTTAAAATCTAAAATCAAATTCGTTTAACATGAATTCATGAATAAGATAGAGCTAATTTTCTTATTTAGCTGTAAAAGGTATAGGGAGTCATTGCGGGTCTGGTGAACTAATCCGGAATTTCGGTACTCTGAAGTAACTTTACTAAACAATTCATTAAAGTTTAAGGAAGGAGCTGAGCTGACCCGACTAGATTACCCTAAATACCTGTCCATGTAAGTCCATACGGCTTCTTAGTTAGTTTAACAATTTTTAACTGAGTAAGATCAATAGTTACGACCTCCCCATAAATGCCCCTTACCTTAAAAAAAACAAACAATAATTTGTCCTATCTTCCTTATGTCAATAAAATTTTGTCTTTCTAAACAATAATTCCCCAGGGGCATTACGACGGTAAATACGGTAGTAAACTCCTTCAGATTATAGAACGCAGTCTAAGACATTATATTATACCTAAATAATTTCTTTCTTCAACATATTATCGGACATGGCTTAAGAAAATAAGTGAAAAAATAGTTTTTTATTTAAAAAAAATGTGGACTGTAAATCTGGATGTAAATGAAGTGGAATTTTATTTTTAGTTCAATATTGTCTGTCTAAGTTCAAGTTCATTCATTTGGGGTACTCATCCATATAATAATCATTCAGCATATTTTATCTCCTCTAATTAAAACGAAAACAGAAAACAAGATGAGGGTCACTAGCCAAAGCTATGAAATCAACTTGTTTTTGTTAAACCTATGATGTGTCTTTGAAAGCAAAGGGAAAAAAATAAAAAATAAAAGTAACTTGCTGAAAGATCCTAATGAAGCTAAACTTTTATTGAAGTTCTATCCATGGGCTGTTTTGCTTTTACCTTGGTTCATTAACATGGACTTTCTGTGACTGTTTTGAGATACAGGCTTAGAATTCGACTTATAGTAAAACCATGAACTATTAAGGCGTTAAAATCACAAATAAAGGGAATAAGGAACAGCACGTATATCATATTTACCTTCGCATTTGCGAAAACGCCGAGGTATCTCATGCAAATAAAAAAAAACATTTAAATCTTTAAGGAAGCTTCACCGTCCATTGACTGTAGTACCAGATAGTAAAGTCAAAAGTGTTTTATACCAAAGATGGTCATGCAGGCTAATAACTGTACACTGTATTCTAAAAGTTGGTGATTAAATTCTATAGATTTTCTTCATGCATTTCTATGTAAACATCATTCCAAGCTAAATACTCTGCTGAATTGGCAGGTTAGTCCCCTTAATGAAGTTCAGGGAGGGGTTCATAGCCGTTGAAAAGTAACATCACAGAACAGAAAATAAACGTTTGTCAGAAACATATGATACCTTTTGACATGATTTTGGACAAACCCTTTTATGAATGCTGGTACTTACCACTCATGAAATTGTAAATCACTGGATTCACCGCTGAGTTGAAGTAGCAAAGCCAATGTGAAAGCATCACAACGTATTTCATTTCTTCGGGCAACTCTGTAATTAAGCTGGGAAGTAGAACAAAAGGAAAGCTTTATATCATTCTTTGATTACTTGCAGATTAATTATAACTGCTGGTCTAATATCCAACATTTCTCAAATGCCCACATGGAATCGAGAAAACTTTACAGATAGTAGTTACCTTGCAATGCTGTACATATGAACGGGAAGGTAGCAAACAGCGAACATTAGAACAACAGCCACAAGCATTTTAGCTGCCTTTCTGCGAGACTTCAGTTGGTAATCTGCTTGAGCTCCTTGGACTCCCGAAGTTCCTCGAAGCATTGGGGCCAGTACTATAGATTAGAAATGTAAAGTTACTTTTATGAATTGAGTGAAAGTTATAATTCAAAAGACTAAGAGGTAAACTCCTTTTAGGTCTTATTATCCAGTTAAAACGTTATCCAGAAGACGTCTTTCATTGAATTTTATTCTTTTGCATAATCTACTAATCGTGCTTTTGATTCGATACTAGGATGAATTTAGTTTGAAACCTATATAAAAACCATTTCAGCACCATAAAGTCAATTAATAAAATAACCGACATCGCAAGTCATAGTCGAAATACGTACCTAAAACATATGAAATTGGGTTTAACTGGCATGTATCCTTTTTCCCAGCCCATTAACCTTTCTCCCTAAATACACCATTAATAATTCCAAGCACTACTATCATGATTTACGAAACCTGCAGACGCTTAGCCCAGCTTTAAATGAAGTATTTCTATATTACTCGACTCACTAATCTATATACTATCTTGCTTGCAACAGTACTCAGAACGGTGGGATTTGATCAACTAAGCTTTGGTAGTGATTGGTTTTGGCCAGAAATTAATTTCCAGATCGAATTCATTAAGTGGTAGTATGAAAGGATGTTTGTATCATGATAGGCTTAATAAAGCTATCATTGCATGTTATATTTTACACGAAATTGCTTTCTAATCAAAATTCTAAAATGCTTTGTTACATAAGAAAACAATTTAATTCGAAATCGAGAAAAGCCATCATTTTAGTAAATCTACTTTTATTTATACTCAAATTCTCTTAGAATTTCCGTTAGATATTTGAGCTTTCACTTCATAAGTTACATTGTAGTAAAAGAGCCATTGGTTATCAGGTTTAGAGTGATTATTCTTTATAAATTAATATAAAATCCCATAAAACTTAGATTGAAAATCAATCTCACTGCTTTCGTTTACTCCACTAAGGAACAAAGATTACTTCGGGATGGTATTCTTAAACGTAATTGTACTCGGGTTATTTGGAGACTGATCTGGTTTCAATAACTTCAAAGAAAGTAACACAGGCTCAACTCAATTCTCTTGGACATACATGGCCGGATATTGCCATAGAGTGATCCTCAAAGAGGAACTCTTGCTGTTATTATCATGAATTTCCTGCCTTTTCCTAAGTTTTCCCAAAGTTGAACTAAATTGTATACTATCGTACACCTTAGGTTCGGGTTCTAGAAAGACTCATTCCTGATTCAACTGTCTTATACTTTGACTGTCTTATACTTTGTGCTGTGTCCAGAATGCTCTTCGGCTCATAAAAGTCTATAGGCTCAGAAATTGATTAACCCTAATTTTGACACTTGGATTTGTTGGGTGAAAAAGAAGCTTTTGAGTTTGTATTTTCAGGTCAATCTTTTGCAGATTGATATGCCTCTTCTAGCAATCAAAAGTAAAGAGTGAATTCTGAATTCCAGGTTTCATCTCATCTCAGCCAGCTAAAAGCAATGGCAGTGACCAAGAACTTACAAAAAAATACGAGTAAGTGGCACCGGATACTGGAAGTAGAGAGTAGCCCGTCAGGAGCAATCGATTAAGGTCTAATCAATTCCTATTCTCTTAGAATTTAGAGGACCGAGGCAAATTACCTTTCGTCCTCCTATTATCTGCTAACTGCTAACTACTTTATTGGTACATGTGGCGTCCGCCCGACTACAACGTTTACATTAGATTCCTCCTCTGTTCAGCTCGTTGAACCAGAATGGCCTTTGTTAACTGTGTGCAGTTGTAGCAAGTAGTTTCTGTTCTGCACCATAAAGATGGTAAATTGAAGTTTTCATGTCTTTACATCTCAATGTCTCCAAAGGAAGGGAGGATGGTGCATTTACTACCCGTTCTGTAGATGTAGATACTGCCTTAGTATACTCGGGTTTCGGGTGATTTGGTTTAGACTGGGAAGAAATTTATCGTGGCTGCAAATTTTCTTTTCTCAGCAATGCCGAAGAAAGTAAGGAGAAAAAAGCAAAGTTTCCGGTTTACAAGAAAAACGTACATGGCACCGAGATAACCGTTTGTAGCTATTTTGCACCTTACTTTAATTATTTTCCCTTTTAAAAAGTTTCAAGCTCATTTTAACCCAATTAGGCCTTACCACTTTTAGCTTTCATTAAAAAAAATTGCCTTTCGTACAAGAAATTATGAAGGATCTTAAGTCTTAAACTAAGTTCATAATTTGGCCGAGGTTTACAATAATCAAATGCACCATACACTATACCTCGGTGTGCATGCATGTATACTTTCCGGAAGGCATGAAAGATTGTGAATTCTTCATTGGTCTGGTTCTATAGCTTGTAATAGCGAGCTTCACTGCCAATTCTACGAAAGAACCACCAAGGTCTCATTAAAACATACATTCAAGGGTGAAAATATACTATTCGTGACCAAATAAGAGGATACAGTTTGCCAGTTTACGAAGTAACAAAATGAGCTCAATTTATTTCAATTGATTGAAATGAGAGAAACTTATTTTTCATTTCGCAATGCATACAGAAAGTTATAATCATTAGGTTGCAAGGTCAAGTGTTGGTTGCTCTTCGTATTTGCGAAGCTAAAGCACTTGCGTAAACATAAGAATATTTTAGTGGTAGATCCTGTAATTACCTCTGTAGCTCTCTTCTTGGCTCTAATGTGCTACTTGCTACTTAAGGAGAAAAGTAGCTCTTAGTTAAGGTCTCGTCAAGGTAAAGTAGTGCTCAACGTTTTGTGGGCAAGAGTAAGGCTATGAAAAATTGACAGGTTTTTTACGAACAGTGGAATTATTAAACACAAACATTAAAGACATTACGGGCTGCAACTACGGTTTTTAATGCGTTAGAACTAACAGCCAAACGCCCAAAGGTAGTCTAATCTTCTTAATGCAAAAGTGCGCTCCTATGTGGACTGAAATGGAACCCCTTTATTCTTGTTCAATCATTTTACTTTTCATCTGTTATGTGCGGAGTCAAAGTCAAATTTTAATAGCAAACCACATTATAAATAATAGCAAAATTAATAGTACGATCAAAGAAGGATGTAATACTGGATGATGATTTATAAACTAAAATATTTCGAAGTCTTGGGAAACCCAAAATAGAAAGCAAGTTATAAAAAGATTACCAGTTTGTTTTCCATCTTCAATCACTGCTTCTAGTTATTACAAAGAATGCTTTGTTTATATGCTCTAGTATTTCAAGTCAAAATCACATAATTACTTAGCGCATTCTGTTCTCTACATGAATAATGATCATATCTCATACTTTATATAAAAAAATAACCGGCTAGCAAATTGTTTGTTCTAAAGTATCGAATGTTTTAGTTATTAATTGGCAATTTATTTAATATCATGATAACGAGGTTGTTCATTAAAGCATTGACATACCTCATGTACTCGTTTGAAGCAGCACAGATCACACTGAGCAAAGAGGTCTTTTATAAAACTTCAATTAATTATATTTAATTTAAATTTTTAGTTAGCAATTTAAAGTTCAAGAAATAACGCGTCGGTGTATGCTCGTTTAGGATAGATAACTGATTCTGTACAGTTAAGTGAGAGATAGTAGCTTTCAGCTACGTATATTATATCTTTAGCTATAGTGAAAGATATCCTGTACTGTGGACTCATCCTCCATTGCATTTTTTCCCTATTAATTAAAAGTGTAAACATTTAAGCTAACGCCAGTTTAAAGGATTTAAAGAAATTCATATACCACTTGGAGTTATAAATCGTATACGCAAGTATACAGAATAAGAGGGAAGTGGTAGTAGAAGTATATAAATCCACTTAGACGATGAGATTTAGTTTAGGTCAAGGCGTTTTTATGTACTTAAGGTGACGAATCGCAATAAATTAGCTCAAAACTATGTATGCCACCAACTGAAACAAGGGGGAAAGTTGCTTACACTGAGCTTGGCACTGGGAATGATTATGGGCAGAACCATTTCCATTGACAATAATCGTTGTCTGCCTCCTTCCAGTGGAGTTTCCTGGTATATTGACCGAACTCCAGAGCACCCTTACGATTTGGTAGTAAGCAAAGCACATGAATGTCAACGGGATGACGTACAATAGTAAAGTACGAAGAATGGTATGTGCGATATCCCATTCAAATCCCCAAGTAGGGGCGCAAATTGTGTAGTAGATCGTCTCTACTTTTATGTTCCCCTTTGGCATTGTGTTCAGGACAACCAGCTCCGGAATATCTGTAATCATATAGACGTATAGGAATCATTCAATGAAGCAATTATCAGCTTAGAATTCTCACGCATAGCATTTGTTTGATAGTTGGGGTGCACGAAACTTAATTATTTTCATTTAGTTTGACATCATCATTGCCACAGACAATCCTTTAAGACAATTAATGCACCACTGGATTTTTGAAGGTTATTATTAGTACTAGCAACAAGTAACTCACCAAGTAAGTTCAAGTTAGCCCTGTTCAATCCTACTGGATATATTGGAGATCCAGGCAAGGAAAGAAAAAATTAGAGAAGACTTTGTTGACGAGGATTTATTACTCCGGTTCAAGTAGAAACATGAGAAGTGAAAGAGCATCCATGCGTTACCAAATGTTTTTTGGCTGTGACAAGAAAAGTTAAAACGGAAAAAGACTAGGGAAATATACTTCGGAAAGTGCTGACAGTTGACAATTTCTTCAATTTACCATAGGGAAACTACAGCTGGGCTATTTGAAGAAAAAAGCATAAAATAAGAAAGGCATGTGCTACTTCTAGCTTAACAACAAAGCAGAGAAGACCTCCGTAAAATCTCTTGAAAGTCCAACAACTGGAATAGAAAAAAGGAAGCCTTGTCGATCAAGTTCCAAACTAGAACCAAACCAAGTCTCTCAAAGGACAACATAATTACACTTCCTTCCTTGAGCTGAAAGCTACTTACATCTTCTAAGTCTAAGCAATGTTTTACCCATTTCAGTTTACGAGAAATACCAGTTTCAGGACTCCTATTCTCAACCAACCACAAACTTATTGCACATCATATTTTTCCTTTCACCAAGCATCCCAGCCAATTTATCTTACAGCGAATAACGTCTTCATAAAAAAGGATGACGCTTTTACACAGAAAGTCAGAGAACAATAAGAAATGCAAATTACGGAAACGGAGCTAAGGATTATGAAAGCCATTTTATAAAACTTTACGTGGAATCGCTTTCTCTGGAATTCAATCAAACACTGAAATAGATTTTGTTTCCCCCTTCATTTCAAAGGTATTCTGTAAATAAATTTCGTTCTGCTCGGAGGCACGGCTGACGGCTGTAAAATGCATGATATTTCTATAACATAAACTAAAACCGCATACAGACTATGCAACCCAATTGACGTACTGATTGAAGAAATTAAAGGAAATAAGAAGAAAGCTACGAAATCTGCAAAGGTCAAGTGCTGTTTTATGCCTTAGAACACAATTTTAATCCGTGAATTATTAATTTTAATGGTGTTAGATACTTTGTAGGCACATATTCATCATGGGACAGTAAAATGTGGTAAATCCATCGTGCGTAGTCTCTTTCATTACCAAGGCCAAGACCATTTCATAGACATTTAGTAATCATTCATGCAGTCCCCTGTCTTTTAGTTCTCATTTAACATTTGCCATGCAAAAGTTCCTGCGACTAAATGAACAAACTATTGTACATCTTTGAGATAAAATGGTCTTTACTGCGAAAGAGACCACAGAGAATTTGCCACGATGGATTGCTCCAGAAAAATTAGGTGACCATGAAGTGTCCGGATTCCATTGTTATGCATACGTGGGATTGATTACGGGTACAACCTATAATCGCATATTGGTTATCAAGGTGGTATAAATAGACAAAGTGAAAGGAAATCGCTAAACAAATATAATTTAGATAGCTTCAGAAAATGATTATGATTTGTGCACACATGGTAATTATTGGTACAAAATGTAGTCGTCATTAGAACCTTTCTGTGAAATTTCCATCAGATAAGTTATATGCTTCATTCTTTCAAATTGAACATGTCAGAAGTTCAAACGACAATATAAATAACAAAACTAAATTAACCCAATTTATTGAAAAACTCTAGATCCTCTTACAAGTATGAGTAATGAACAGAAATCGGACGAGTGAATGAATTAGTGCTGTTTAGTAAAAAATTCAAGCATCAGTTGATAATTATGGCCATTCATAAGTTCACTTACCAATGATTAAAGAGATGATCCATATAATTAGGACAAGTCTTTTGGCTCGAGACGTCGTCGCTTTGAAGCGCAATGGGAAGCAAATAGCGTACCACCGTTCTACTGATATTACCGTCAGCGTCAAAACGGATACGGACACTGAGACCGTCTGAAAGTAAAAATATACCATGTTTCTGAGAAAAGCAATAATAAATACCAGTTTTAGTCCAGTCAATTGGGCCTATATAACCACGCAGTCCGTCTGTGATATCGATAACTCGAGAAATGAGGACACCACACTCCTTAAATTTTTCATAGTGAGTCCAGGGCCGATTTTGAGGTTTAAGTTCGTAAACCAGCCCGATCGGATCACGCAGTGACCCGTGGGGGTCAAAATGACCCTCACTGGCCTGAAATTTCAAAAAATATTGTTCCTCTACTTTTGTTCAAAAGTAACAAATAATGGAGTCAGTAACCCCCACTACTGGAATGAAATTCGAATTTTTTAAAGAAAAAAGCTTTAAACCCCCTGGGTAGTAAAAAAACCTTGAACGAAAAGGGAAAAGGCAACGGGGTATGGGGGCCGTACCCCCACATAAAAAACAGCAGCTGATAACAAATGCAATCGTCGTAATGGTGTAATGAAGCGCATAAATATAAAGTAATCAGTTATTGTCCCCGAACACGTACGCAGACTTGAAAAAGTTGAACGGCCAGCGCGGTGATAAAACAATTGACTGGGCTCAAATAGCTGCTTGGAGGAGGTTTAATTACATGTATAATATAAGTAAAAGTACATTTGATCGAATGTTTGTTTTTAAAAAATCGAAACATAAATCACTACAATAATTTATGTGCAATGGATACATTACACTACTGAGCTTCTTTGATGCAAAATGTATTTACCAACGTTCCAGTTATAAGGGATTCATAATAGAATAGGTAGGCTACCTCTTCATTCAAAAGAGCTTACCCCAAGTTAATAATTTTAGACCCGTTTTCAGTTTCACTTCAAAAATTACAGATCATTCACTGTTATCTCAAACGACCGTTCTATAATTTATTTTAATTAACTTCTATCAGTTTTGTTTTGGATTGGGGTTCAAACACCCTGCAGATTTCAGAACAAACTGATTCAAATACCTAGTCATCTTCGTATGAAGTAAAGTTTTTGTTTTGAATTCATAAATGTTTTAAATACGTTTTAAGCATAACATCCCTCTATTTTGACTGTATAAGAGTAGCTAGAATAATTAAACTGCTCTAAATTTTTTGAATTTAGTAAATGGGTTCAGTAGACATTTCTTCTTAGAAAGCGTGAAGCATAAAACATCACATATGCAACATTCAAGGGATCATTTATACTGTCCAAAGTCCAAACTCAAGAAGTTCCTTCAATAAAAACTTCCACTTTGCATAACACATACAGGCATCCTGATATAAAAGTGATGCATTCATTCATTATCATTATTATTTCCCCAACCACACTAGTTAAGAATTCAAAAAATCAACGTAGAGACTTGAGTTTGTTCAACTTTTAAACGGCACGAAAAGTTTAATGGACATTAATATAATGATGATAGAAGTAATGATAGAAGAAAGATTAGGATAGAGTATATGTTCATCTTAATCTTAGTAGCCTAGACTTTTAGTACTTTTAGAAGTATTCTCTAAGTAAACCACTTAAGGCAGGGGTTCTATGAGGATAAGTTGTGCGAAGGCAACCACTTAAGAACCCAGGTCACAAGAAAGAATTCTGTTTTTCTCTCATTTCTTTCATCAAAAAGCCAATATCAATCGGCTGGCTGAAAGGCTAAAATATTCTAGAGCACATCTTGGCCCGCAGTAATGTAATAAAAAATTAAATGAAAGATAAGAGAGTTTTTAGAACAGAAAGAAGTCGATAGCGGCAGTTTTTTCATATTTAAGATGTGTTTCAGGGAAACTAGAATTATATTAAATCGACAACTCTGTTTAAGTTTCAGAGCTAAAACCTATGAGGACTCTAGTTCATTTCCATCCGACACAAAGTTACAAAAGAGAAAGCAACGTAAAAGTCTTCAGTGTAAATATGTTAAGACTAAAAACCTATTTACCTAGCATAAAAAACTTCATATAAAAATTGAAATTTATATGAGAGATTGAATTTTCGAGAGAAAACATATAAAATACTGAGTTTAAACAAAACTGTAAAGTATAAAATCCAGTTTACCATCAACTTTTTCCTTGTTATGCTACCCAATTTTTCTACATCATGGGAAAATGCGGTCCCTGGGTACAGTAGTAGCCGTTATACTTTATTATATCAGACATTAAGTCATAATAATGGAATAATAAATACTATATTTAAGTAGGAGAAGAGCCAAAGTTCAGAAAGTTACAAATTTCATTTATTTTTTCAACTGTCCCGTTCTCTTATTATCCGTAGGACTAGGGCCAAACGAATGTTACAAACTTGATTCTGCCGAGAAGAAAGCCGCTTAAGCCTTACTTTCTCTACAAGAGGCAATTTTCAGAAAGATGTAATGCATATATAGAATGGGTGAAAGCAACTCAAGATGAATAAATCTAGGTAAATATAATTTACATTCCATACTGTACATTGAAAGTTTCTTTTATTGCGGAGGAATTTACTTACATCATCAGAAGCTGGCACATGAGGAACCATTGAAATATTGACAGAAATAACTGGCTAATATTCTGTACAGACGGCAGTTAATTTAACTTTTAAATGCATTAGAGTGAGAGACAAACAGTAATAATTTAACGACTAGCAGCGAGACGTTGAAAATGTGAGAAAGAAATGTGAAACTGTATACGAAGAACTGCATGGTGTTCTGAAATAATCTACCGAACGAAACCCCCAAGCAATTCACATGAAATACGTGAAATACTTTTTTTGCTCATAGCACAACTCAACACCCTCGTTTAAAAATTTCACATTTGTTTTTCAAACATCATTCTACTGTGTGATTGAACACCATTATCTAAATCTGTATTGTGCACTTAACTTTTCTCTATGCATACAAAACTTTCCCTCTGCCTTCTGCCTTAAAACTTTCTCTATTGAATTTTAGTTATCAATCAGTATACCCAAATATGTCAACTAAAGAAGTTGGGCTCAACAGTTGGTGCTCGGATGTTTAAAAAGTCAGCCAAATGTTTCATGTAAAAGTTCAGAAACCAGTAAAACGTTGACTATTTGTTGTGTTGTATTTCTACGCACAAAAAAGATAACGAAAGACGAACCACTTCAAAGTAAAAGATGCAGATATTTGACATGGTGGAAACTGAAAAATGATAAAATAATTCTCCTGAATCAATTTCCGTTTGTATAAGAACACAACATCGTAAAGTATAGGTTTAGCATTGTTTAGAAGCCGTGCTAGCTCTTCTGATGAAGCCAAATGGAAGTATAAGTACATAATGAGACCGAAATATTCCATCGAAACCGATTTCAAGCCAAGTTCACTGAAAAATTCATGTTTTTGAAGGTTTAATCAGACCATTTTCTTACAAATACTAACCCCTTGATAATATGATCTCAAAATCTACGACATAACGCAAGGCATCTCCTGCGTATTCATTCTATCTAATATCTCTTTGTAGAGACCAACTGTGGAATTTAATACATCACGAAGAGCTACCTACTAATAATCCGATTAGTTGTCTAAAGCTTCTAAGTTCATAGCAATCAGTTTATCAAAATATACGACTAGCATAAAACAAAACCGGTTGTGTAAAAACAGCCAAGTTACCGTTTGGTGGCGTTGAAATGATAAAGCACGTTAATTTTCTTAGAGACACACTCTTACTTGCAATTTTTCGACAATAATAGAGAGAAAATGCAATTTGGAGACCGATTCGTTAAATTTAATGACATTTTTCGACAAATAACAAGGACAACACGGTACTATTGGGACACCTCTTACTCGAGCCCATTTACCAAATCTTTAGTAATAGCATAGGAATAGAAATGAATCCACCTCGACAATAATACTTCGGGAAGTACTTATTGAGCACGTCTCGGGTTTTGTTCTGTATCCACTTTTGGACACCTAATTTGAAAGTCGAGACTACAGTTCTCAAATTTAATTAAACCTTCCAACTAATCTAACTACAGGGTCCTATGAACTAAAATCTCATTAAATCAACAGCAGAAGCGTATGAAAGCAAATGCAAAAAGTTACACTTGAATAATGATTTTTACTAAGCTCCCTTTTCCTGAACCTAAAGATAAACTTAGTTTTTTTCTTTTATAATTGACACCGGATGGTTCGTGGTATAGATTATATGTTAATCTCTTTTACAAATGTGCTGAAGCTGGAACACTACAAGGTTTTGTCAAAACTTTCTGTATAATGACATCGAGTCAAGCTCATATTGAAAGAGAAGGAATAAGGTGCATTACCAATAATTGCCATAAAAGTCTTAGGAAGTCGGGATTGAAGTTGCAGAC